>JAEQML010081208.1:0-11295 GCA_016904865.1 Pissodes strobi
CTGTACCTTCTTTCAATACCACGATAGAAATTCATGTGCATTTGATCCAGAGTATCCAGCTGTAAATACATATAAATATTGCAGTATTATAAGAGTGATGAACATTTTTAACTCATTCAGAGAGCTATGTTGGAAAGCAATCTAAAACAATTTTGGACATTTCACTTCCTATAAAACGTACTCAATTTTCTGAATAAGAGTTTTTCCATATATTTTGGAGCACTCCTAGCGCTTTAGTCTTATCTCAATGTTGAAGTATTTTACCTGAACTTTTACAATTTGACATCAAATAAAGCAAATGAAGATTCGTTTAAAAAACCCAACTTGTTTTTTTTAATGGGATTCATTTATCGGATATTTTGTTCATTACTGATTCCAAATATATACCAATATAGCAAGTTTAATACTGCTATGTTTAAAACCAACAGTGGCGTAGTGATGCCCTTACGGGCTTGTCTTCCATGGAGTCTCCGGGCTCCATATCCATTAAAAAACAAAGTACTTATTTACGTTTATTTAAAAAAAAAATCAAAGAAGCATAATAAAGCACAAACATCAAAAAGTAAAAAATATTTAGCAAACTATGTGCCACATGCAACATAATATAAATTAAGTAAGTATTAATAAAATTAAATCACTGGTCTGATAAAATTTTCTTTTCCTCGCTTTAATATTTGTAAAAGTCGACACTATGGAAGACACGTCTATTTTCCGCGTAATTTAGTTCCAATTGACAGAATTGACAACCCCTGCCGACAGTCATTCCTGTTCCATGGTATTTCTAAAAAAAAACCTTTATCAGTTTCAACTTGGAAAATGACCGTTCGGCTGATGCTAGAGGTAGAGGGATACTCAGGAAATTGTAGCAAGCCGTCAAAATTTGATTGAAACTGCTGCAAGAACTGAAACTTTCAATCAAAATAAATTCCATTAGGCGTTTAATTGATTTGATCCTACCTAAATCACCCCACGACTTCTAAAAAAATAAGCTGTGATGAAATTGTATCGGAAATATCATCGAAATATTCTCTGAAATTCTGAAATTTATGACCCATCCGATACAATTTATCATCAGAAACCGAATCATTATTACCTAAAACCTCCGTAGATAATTCACGAAAAGTTTCATAAATATCACTCATCTTGGACGTTTTATTTTTTAATTGACATATTATAAGATCTAACGTTATACAAAAAACTTTTAAATTGAACCAGTCTACGTTAGATTGAATTTGAAAATTATATTTCTTTTCATCAAAAAATCGTTTGGGCCTAGTTATCCTCTTTTTTGAAAACTTCACCTTTACCCCCATTCTGCAACCAGACTACTTGATTCACTTATAAATAAGTCCATAGTATATTATTTTATATGGAGGAAAAGTGATACTTTTCATGGCGCGCTCGTGTTTAACAGCCGAACGGAGTGAGGCTGGTAATAGAGAGCAAGCCATGAAAAGTAACTTTTCCTCCAAATAAAATATGCTGTTTTTTCTTCAAATGTCGACAAATTAATGCAAAAACATCTCTTTTTAATAGTAATAATATCTAATTATTATTGAAGATAAATGGGTTCACAAGGCGGCTTAGACCACGGTCGTAGGTGGCCTTGCTTAGACCGGTGTCGGTGAATATTATAGGTTTGTTCTAGCAGGACATTTCGGACGGTTTGAAGCCATCCGGGGTTTGCGCATAGCGATATAAGCGTCGATTTTATTGCTATGCGCAAACTCCGGAGGTTTCAAACCGTCCGAGATTTCATGCTAGAACAAACCTAATGTAACATAAAGCTGTCAGTGGACACTGTCAACAATAATTATTTTCTTACGATTGCGTCTCCGATTGCGTTTTAATTCCGTATTGATAAGCAGTTATTGAGTAAGTTCGATTAAATAATAACCAATTTGTTCCTAAATTACTGATTTTTAGAAATGCAGTCACAAATTGAGTGATAAATACAAATTGTAGTTTAATAAATCTTGAGTTGTTGACCCTTATTTTGTTGTCTGTTTGTATTGTATCTATGTTGCTATGACAACACTTTTACCTCCGCCGGCGGAAAAGTGAAAAGTAAAGCTCCGGCGGAGGAAAAACTTTTTTTTTATATATTATCTATGGGAAAAACGAAACTTCACGGCCGCCTACACAGTCGAGTAATGACGGATTTACTGACGTTTGAAGAAAAAATTATTTCTATGTGTTGACCAACGGACACATGATTCTCACGTCGGTCTAGTTTTGTTTAGTGTTTAATTATGTGAACCCTTTTCAAAAATCTGACTTGTAATTTTATATTTTGATGTGACCGTTGTCGTTCGAAGTTGTTTGTTCCTCTTCATGGATGTCTTTGTTCCACTGTCGTAACACTGATGATGGCCCAGGCCGAAAGCGCTCTGTCACGCTAATTTTGATTAAATTTTATGCATGGAATACAAAATGTGTTTCATTTAGTATATTTCGTACATGCACACAGCCTTCACTCTTCATTTATTAAACATTTTTGATGTTTTGCTGTTTATTTTACAGTAGTTTTGAAAGAGCATCAATAATTTTTAAAATTTTGGATTGCAAAACGATTAAAGGCAGTTTCAGATAATTTCAGTTTTTTTCAAAGAATTAGCTTCGTCAACTTCAGTTTTATTATTAGAGGTCAATATAATTTGTGTTAAAACTTTCAACATTTGCATATCTAAATCCGAATCTAAATCTAGTGGGAACTAATGCATCGCGTCTTGACCAACGTGTTGGTTTTTTTTTTTATTAGGGTCGTCTTACTTTTACTGATAAGAGTTATCAAAACATTTAGGTGCTTAAAAGGGCCCCTTGAGGTGCTGGGCCCGTGTTCCGGGGAACACGCGGAATACAAGTGACTACGCCCCTGAAAACCAACTGAGAAAAATTACAAAAACTGTGCCATAACATCTCCCTCAAACTGTCGCCCAATTACCTAATAATCCCCAAAATCATGGAACGCGTAGTCAACCAGCAAAATATATGAAAAAAACCCTGTACAATAAAATAATAATGTGTGTTGTACTTTTCAGATTAGGCAACACTTGACTCCACTCGAAATAATGGCGTCACTAATCGGTGCAGTTGCTCACGATCTGGACCATCCTGGAGTTAATCAACATTTTCTCATCACCACTTCGAATCATCTTGCTATTCTGTATCAGGTAAGTTAAATCAAAAAATAAATCCATTGAGCAAAATAGCGCACTAGGCAGGCCAAATTATCCAACATGGGCCAGTAGTCCATCCTTTGCACCAAATAACGAAATATGAGGATCCTAAAATTTTAACGGTATATTGAATTGTTTTTGGCATCTGTCCAAATTTTCAGTTTCTTGTTTAAACTGTTGGCGAAATACTGCTTGAGACATCTCTTCGTCTTCCCCATGTTATTGTTTTTTAAATATGAATCATAATAATAAACATCATAACAGCCAAAATTTGAAAGATATGAAAAACACATTCTTGTTAGACGTCCAAAGCCTCTGTCATTCATTTTAGACTGGTTCGTCTGTGTAATGAGTTCATTGACGGCATCTCATCTTTTATACTCTGTGCAAATGCCGTAACGCAATTATTTTTTACAACGGAATTAAAAGGACATTGTTCTGCTAATATCAAGATATTACTGTAAATTGTCTTGCCATATAATATCTTCAACACTGGTATTTGATTACTGAACAGTATTCTAATTTCTCAAAAATTTCATTTTCTGAATGTGTGTTAAACATGATTTGCACAAATGTTCTCATTAGAAGCTTGCTTGCGTGCTAATAATATTCGAAGCTCTTTCTTAAAAATGCAAAGGGTGATGCTTTGTCGTACTCAAGTGAACTGAGTTCACATACGGATTTCCCCTAATTTATTTTCAGTGTGGTTGTAAAGCTGGGGCGATAGTTGTGCATGAATGCAAGCTTGACATCTAGATATTTTCGATTAAGAACGATATACTTTTTATTTTAGAATATGTCGGTGTTAGAAAATCATCATTGGAGGTCGGCGGTAGGATGCCTCTTGGAAAGTGGGGTGGCAGAGCAATTGTTGCCCTACAGGAGTGAACTCGAACAGCAAATAAGGGATCTTATTTTGGCCACTGATATTAACAGACAACAGGAATTTTTAGCTAAGTTTCGGGTAAGAATTACTAATAATAGTGATATCGTAGACAATTCTTTCTGGAGGATATGTAAGTAAGAAAGAACCGACAGGATGCAGCTTTTAATCATCGTCAATATACGATTTAAATTTATTTTTTAAGCATCTTCATTTATTGGACAATGAATAATAATTCATCATCATTATAATAGAGGGGCTTGCAAAACAAATATCTATTGCACCGACATAATATGAAACTCGGTCTTGTGCGGATCTTGTGATTTATCAACTACAAACTTTAAAGTTTGATTTTCTTTCATTGCATTTAATCATACCATCTAAATAAAATGCGCATACGATTTTAACATAGAAAAAGAGGATAATACGTTTATAATATTCAGTAATATAAAAAAGTTTATGCCAGCTTCGTTTTGATGTACATAGTTTTGTAACTTCGACAATTTAAGTGACAATATGTATAATAAAAAGCAATTTTCTGGTTTTTGCATCTCCAAGGAAAAAACAAGTGGGGCTTAATCTGATAAACTATCTCAAGAATGAAATCCATGAACAAATATCCAGGAAACAGTAGCGAGAACACTGGGAATCGAATTAAGAATTGTGGAGAAAATTATGCATGGAAAAAGCTTAATATAAAGCCGAAGAATACTAAAAAGTGTGAATGGGGAAGATTGAACATTTGAGAGAAACTGTGAAAATGGAAATTCGAAATGTGATTTACAATTCTTTTCCAGTTCTGCAAGAAACTTTAAATAGCGAGGTGTTGGATTTGAATCATTATCAAAATTAATAAGAAAGTTAAGTTTTGGCTATAAAAAAGACTGTAATCAATGATTTTTACGTGAGCGGCCAGAAATAGTGAGTCGACGTGTTTTAAAAGAAATATACGGTCAAATGGCTAAAATATCAACTGATTGATAAATTTGGATGTTCCGTTTTTAATTATTTTAGATAATGCATTGTATCATTAAAGAATTTTAAATAAATAAGCTACTTACTTCATCTTAGCGGAAAACTGATATAAGTAGTTGAAACCAACCATCAAAATCCTTTACCAAATATTCCCAAATTGTAACTTCTATCAATGGCAAAATCCCTCAAAAAATACGCTATAGATGAAATATTTATTTACATTTACATACACTACAGAGATCTCTCTCTAAATGGTACAATCATAAAAATATCAAAGCCAACATAAAAGAAAAGAAAAAGGTACTTAAACGCAAAATAAATCAAGACTGAAATATTCTTCTTAAAGGTTTTGAACGTTGAGTTATAATTTTTCATCAATCCTCTAATACAGCTCTGAAAGCCATAGTTAATTAACTCGGTGAGGCAGTTCTCGGAATAGCTCTCTATTTCTAGTATGTCTTGGTGGATTACGAAAATCAATATCGTTTAGCAACACTGAGTAGTCTATTTTACTATTAGCAATTTTGTGTAAGAACAACCATAGCATTCCTTCGACGATCTTCAAGAGTGTATATTCCGATCAGCTGGACTCTAGTGCTATATGCTAAATTCTCAGGTGGAAATCTTTGCTTATATAAAAGAAAATTAAGATATCTGTTTTGCACTGTTTCTAGACGATTTGCATGACACTGATGTAATGGTGACCACACCATACTGCTGTAGTCTACGATTCTGCGAACAAGGGAGTTGTAGTTATATTTTATGGGAGAATCACATATGTGCTCATAGCTTCCTTGCAAAAAGCATTCAATAACTTTTATGTGTTCATTAAATGATGCTTCCTGATCGAAGGTAATTCCTAAGTCGTTTATATTGGAAACATTTTGAAGACTTCTGCCACTCAAAAAGTACTCGAAAAGTATCGGTTCCCTACGACGATAAAAACTCACAACCCTACACTTGTCTGCGTTGAGGTTTAGATAATTTCCCCTACACCATAAAACCAGCTCATTTATCTCACACTCAATCACCTCACAATCCTTCGTAGAGTTAACGACGCAAAAGAACTTAAGATCGTTTGCGTACAAAAGATATTTGCACCTCTTAAAATTGAGACTGATATCGTTAATAAGCAAGAATAAATTTGGGCCCAAGTGTAGTCCAGACTTGACCACAATTTCTCTGGATGTTATACCACTGATGCCCACATATTACTTTCGATAAGTCAGGTAGGACCCGATAAAGTTCAAGTAACAGATCTCCATTTCATATGCCCTCAGCTTTTCCAACATACAGGATATGACTAACACTATCAAATACTTTAGAAATATCACATCAATTTGAGATCCCTTCTCTATATTTGAGTCGATCGCCCCTTAAAAAAAAACGTCTTATTCAGGAGCCAGCAGTTGTCTGAATGTTTGAACTATTTGATCAGTTATTATGGATTCGAAAATTTTGAGTAATACGGATATCAAGGAAATCCCCTGTGATTTCCAATGTCGGTTTTCGAGCCTGATTTAAAGATGGAAAATAAATTAAATCTCTTCCACTGTTTCGGAAAACAGGTTGCATCAAAAGATCTCTGAAAGACCAAAGATGCTGCACATTCCTTAACAAAAACAGGAGGTAAGCAATCCGGTCCTGTGCATTTGTTAACATTCACCGAGTTCATTTTATTTATAATCTCTTCTTCAGTAAATCTATGAAATGTAAGTGCAGCATCCAAGTGAGTAAGGTGCTCCAACGACGTACTGCTGTTTGATCAGTATAGCATGATTCAAAGTGGTGGACGAAAGCTTCTACAATAGATTCAGGTGTATCCTTCATGACACCGTTATATTCCATGGTTTTCGGAATCTCTTGATATTTCTTAAAAGAGTTAACACACGACCAAAAATATTTGTTATTTGATGGAATTGTATGTTCTGTATAATGGTGCACTTACTTTCCTTTCGAATTTCAGGATACCTGTTATGACAGGTATCAGTCTGATTGTAAACCAGATTGCGTATATTCCTTATAGAGTGTGTTCTTAAAGCTTAAAGCATTTAGGAAATTTGTCTTTGTTTAATTTTTTTTTGAGGAACAAATTTATCAATATCGTCAAAAACAACATCGTAAAATCTCCGGGGAAGAAAATTAACATCCTCATTAGATTGTAGGAAATCGCAGTATTAAGTGCTACGTAGTCGGCTTTGTCGAATATATATGCCCTAATTTCAGCCTTCCTATTCCAAAAAGGAGTTATTTCGGGACTTGCAGAAACTTACAACGAGGGATGATAAGGGTCTATTGTTCTAAGAGGATCACTACATCTTGTTACTTTCATATACCTACTGAAATTCATCACACAATACCAAATCCAGAAGTTTGCCACTGCAGTTAGTGACACTATT
The DNA here is from genome assembly GCA_016904865.1 of Pissodes strobi. Taxonomy (NCBI): domain Eukaryota; kingdom Metazoa; phylum Arthropoda; class Insecta; order Coleoptera; family Curculionidae; genus Pissodes; species Pissodes strobi. The sequence goes on from JAEQML010081208.1 coordinate 7,437, forward strand.
AATTTGAGCAAGTTCGAAATAATACATATTGTCACGACTAACAACCATCCGAACGTTTTTGTGCTACCCTATAGAACTAGTCGCCGCGCCGCGCCGTGCCGCTCGCTTCTCTGTCTGTATGAATCATCGCCCGGCCGGCCGCGAAGTTTCAGGATCGCTGGAATTGTCTCGATGGCCTCGTCGAGATCATATAGTGTGGCCTCGGAATACTTCCCGAATATTCGTGATAGATTTGAGATTATATATAAGCAGACCTAAGGCGAATGTTAGTTAGTTCAGTTCAGTTAATCATTGAGTGTTGAATAGACATTAGTTGTAAAGATATAAGAGTAGTATAGAGTGTTAAATTGTACACAGTGGTAATGAATAAAGAGAGTATTAGTTGAAAAATAGCAAAATTGTAATTCTGTTAAGAACCCACGGGAAAAACGTAACATTTGGTGTCAGAAGTCGGATTGTGAAGGGACCGGACTTGCGAAGTTTTTTTCGAGGAAAGAAGAGGTACAAGTACGTCAACGAGATCGTTTGATTGGTGGATTCTGGTAAAAGTTTATAACATTCTATGGTCAATACAAGGCAACAAATGGCAGAAATGGAGCAAATTAATAAAATGTAGGCCGATTTCATGGAAAATCTAAATGCTGAGAGACAAATAGAACAGGACCGGCTGCAGAAAAATTTTCAAGATCAAGAAGATAAAAAGCAAGCGGATCGGGAAGAGGATGAACGTAAAAGGCAAGCAGAACAGGACCGGCTTCGGAAAATTTTAAATACCAGGAAGACAAAAGGCAAAAAAAACAGGACGACCGGCTTCAGAAAATTTTGCAAGACCAAGAAGACAAAAGGCAAGCAGAACAGGACCGGCTTCAGAAAATTTTACAAGATCAAGAAGATAAAAGGCAAGCGGAACGGGAAGAGGCTGAAGGTAGAAGGCAAGCAGAACAGGAACAGCTGCAGAAATGGATGCTGGATGTAATTGTAGGCGAGCAAGGAAAATTACAGAAAATATTGGACGGGCAAAATGAGAAATTTGAAAAAGAAGTAAACAATATACAAAAAGAAGTTGTAACTGTACAAAAAGAAGTAGGAGACGTACAGAAAGAAATGAAGAATCTACAAGCAGAAGTTTCCAGACTAAAAAATCAAGGATCCACCGAGAGGGTATTCGGCACAGGACAACATATTAAACCTCCACCCTATGACGGTCAAACATCCTGGACAATGTACAAAAGGCAATTTGAAGCCGCTGCTGTTGCCAACGGTTGGAATAATGAAGAAATGGCTACATCACTAGTGGTAGCGCTTCGTGGATCTTCCCTGGAACTACTGCAGACAATTCCCATCAGCCAACAGGGGAAATATGACATACTTGTAGCTGTCCTGGAGAGACGATTTGGTGACCAACATAGAAGACAACTCTATCAGGCACAAGTTAAGTCCCAACATCAGAAGCCTGGTGAAAACCTACAAGAATTTGAGGCCGACATTAGACGTCTCATTCAATTGGCCTACCCGGGAGCAACACAGGAATTTCAAGAGGAACTTGCTGCCCAATATTTCGTGGATGATATTAGAGATCCAGAAACTCAGAAAATGCTACGCCTAGCCAAATTTGATAACAGCAGCGAAGTTTTGGGTAGAGCTCTGGAAATCGAGGCGGCCTGTAACATCTCTAAGCCAGCAAGCCAGGATCAAGGAAGAAAATTTGGCGAACAGCTGTGAACTAACTGAAATGGGCGGTATTTTGAAGAAATTAACCGAAGTTCTTCAGGCCACGGGGAGATTCCGGGAGTCACCAGAACTTAGGCCATACAACCGTAATCAGTGCTATAGATGTGGCAAGCCTGGACACTTCAAAAGGGACTGTCGAGTACAAAGATTCCAGGAGCCAATAGAAGATAGGCCACATAACAGAAATACATCAAATCAGTGCTATAGATGTGGAAAGACTGGACATTTCAGAAGGGACTGTCGAGTACGGATATTCCGGGAGCCAACAGAAGTTAGACTATGTAATCGAAAGGCTATAAATCAGTGCTATAGATGCGGCAGGACTGGACATTTCAAAAGAGACTGTCAAGTACAAAGATTCCGGGATCCATTAGAAGATAGGCCACATAACCGAAATGTTTCAAATCAGTGCTATATATGTAGCAACATTGGGCATTTTAAGAGAGACTGCCGAGTACAACTACGACCTACAGCTCCATCCAGAGACAACAGCAGTTCAAAGCCAAGTCAGGAAGAGTTGAAACAATATAACTTTAAGGCTATGCACAGAGAAAGAAGATGGCATAGTAATACAGATGCTTTATCCAGAAGGTCATGTGAGGATAATTATAAACATCGCCAAAGAATTGACCAACGAGAAAGAATCACTCCCATTAGGCGAATCAAGTTTAAGGTTGATCAGCAGTGGACCACAGAGCAACTAAAGAGAGATCAGCTTGAGGATAATGAAATAGCACTACTACTAAAAGCTAAGGAAGAACGTCAACCAAAACCAAGCTGGAGAGATATTTCAACTAAGGGATCTACTTTTAAATCTCTGTGGGCTCAGTGCGACTCCCTGGTAGTTGAAAATGGACTCCTTAAACGAGCCTGGGAAAGCGCCGATAGCAAAGTAGCGAAGACCCAGTTAGTGGTACCAACGAAGAGGGTATCGGAAGTTCTGGACGAAGTACATAATAGAAAGTTTGGTGCTCATCTCGGAGTGAACGGAATGATTGACAAAATCCGCGACAGATTTTACTGGGTCAACTACTGCCAGGATGTGAAATCATGGTGCCAGCAGTGTTCAACCTGTGCCTCAAGTCAAGGACCCCATACAAGATCCAGTGGGAAGATGAAACAGAATGATGTGGGACTACCGTTTGAACGTCTCGCCAGTGACCGAATGAAGGCTCGATATGATCTCCAAGCTAATTCTGGGGGATTTCGGATGAACGATAAAGTCTGGCTATACAACCCGCAAAGAAAGACAGGAGGATCTCCCAAGCTTACGCCCCATCAAAAGAATTAATGACGTAGTGTATAGAATTCAGCGTAGCCCCAGAAGCAAACTGAAAGTTGTTCACCTCGACAGACTGAAATCATACCACGTATCTGATCGGGACGACCAGGTTTAAGAGGGAGGCAATGTCACGACTAACAACTATCCGAACGTTTTTGTGCTACCCTATAGAACTAGTCGCCGCGCCGTGCCGCTCGCTTCTCTGTCTGTATGAATCATCGCCCGGCCGGCCGCGAAGTTTCAGGATCGCTGGAATTGTCTCGATGGCCTCGTCGAGATCATATAGAGTGGCCTCGGAATACTTCCCGAATATTCTTTATAGATTTGAGATTATATATAAGCAGACCTAAGGCGAATGTTAGTTAATTCAGTTCAGTTAATCATTGAGTGTTTAGAGTAGTATAGAGTTAAATTGTACACAGTGGTAGTGAATAAAGAGAGTATTAGTTGAAAATAGCAAAATTGTAATTCTGTTAAGAACCCACGGGAAAAGCGTAACAATATTATTGATTAGAATCTCCGCCGATGAACTGCTGCTTTCAGATGGCGTTAGGTGTTCGTCTTCAAATACCCATGTAATGTCAGGTAGGTTAAAGTCTCCGAATATGATGAGTTTGGCATTTTTGTGGTTATTTTGGAAATACTTCACAATGTCCACAAGATCCTGACAGAGCACAAAATGTCGTCAATCAACCCAGATTACGTAAACATTATACAGTCATAATTGCTGAAATTGCTGCTGCGAGAACCCAACAATATTTCGGTCGATTTTGTACGAAATCCCCTAACATTTTGATAGTGGAAAGAACCTTTCCGTAGAAGTATCGTCAGTTGTTGTTGGGGTGC
>JAEQML010081209.1:0-11295 GCA_016904865.1 Pissodes strobi
ATAATAATAATAATAATAATAATAATAATAATAATAATAATAATAATCGTCCTGACCTATTGATAATCAATAAGCGACATAAGTGCGTCATCATCATAGACATTGCTTGTCCACTGGCAACTAATCTCCTTAAAACCGAGCAGGAGAAAATCATAAAATATCAAAATCTTGCTATAGATCTGCAACACACCTGGCAGCTGGTCAGTACAAGTGTAATATCGATTGTTGTGTCCGTTACAGGTGTTGTAACAAAGAACCTCCAAAAAAAAAAGCTTGGTAGGTTGGATCTTCCTGTCCAACTTGTCGGTATAGTTCAGAGGACTGTTGTACTCCAAACCTGCCACATGGTGAGGAAGTTTCTAAACATCTAACAGAATAAGATGAATTTCTTCCCTGTTAGAGAAATCATCCCTCAATAATCCGGTTTCAATCGAGACAAAAGGTTCAAAGAGGAAAAGGCAGAACAGGCTTTTTAACACATATGAAAGGCAATTCTAAAGGGAAATCAGCAATAACAACAACCTGAGAACAAATTGCCGAGCAAAGAACATCTGCTCGAATATTTGGGCTGAACTGAAACAGCACAACCGAAATGCTGGATGGATCCAGACAGCAGAACCAAATGATCATACCACAGATGGAATTTGACATATTCACTAAGTACGAGGTGAGTAACACCATTAGGGACACAAGTAATTGGAAAGCGCCAGGAGTGGATAATATTCATAACTTCTGGTACAAGAAACTGAAAGTGTGTCATGAACCTCTTGCTCGGAAATTTTCGGAAATCATGTACCACCCAGACAGTGGCGGATTTACAGTCTCGGCCGCCCTAGGCCACAAGCTGTCAGCCGCCCCTTTTTCAGCATCCACCATATAGACTACATAATGACATTACTTTATTGCCAATTTAAAATCTGACCGCCCTAGGCCCGGGCCTACCGGGCCTTAGGGTAAATCCGCCACTGCACCCAGAAAAGACCCCTTAGTTTTTTATGTTGGGCTCAACAACTATGATTCCCAAAAGCTTCAAAATGAAAGACCCGTCCCAATATAGGCCCATTACGTGTTTGCCGACTATGTACAAAATACTAACAGGGTGCATTGCTAACAGAATCTATGGTCATATAGAGAGTAATAGTTTCTTGGCTGAAGAACAAAAAGAGTGCATCAGGGGCCATCAAGGATGCAAGGAGCAACTTATAATTGATTCTGCAATACTTAAGCAGGCACAAGAAAAACAACGCAACTCATATACAGCCTTTATAGGATACAAAAAGGCATTTGATAGAGGGCCTTATTCTTGACTCCTAGACGTAATGCACATGTATAAGATTCATCCCAAAATCATTCATTTCCTAGCCACTATTCAACAGACATGGAGAACGAACGTCAGACTAGTAACAACGGTCAATCTATCACCATCGATGAGATATGCATTAATAGAGGAATCTTTCAGGGCGACTCATTGAGCCCACTCTGGTTCTGTATAGCGATGAACCCTCTCTCTACATTGCTTAATAACACAATATCAAGGCCAACAGAGATAGCTGCCAAACCATCTCTCACCTACTGTATATGGATGATATCAAGCGATATGCAAGAAGTCAAAAGCAACTAAAAGATCTAATTGATGTAACATATACGTTCTCGAAGGACATCCATATGGAATTTGGAATGAAAGAATGCAAAGCCTTAAACATCGAAAAAGGCAAACTCATAAATGGTGATGTTGCTCTCCCCGATGGAGATATAGTCCAGGCTATGAACGAAGGGGAAACTTACAACTATCTCGGTTTCCAACAAACTAAATTTCTTGAAGAAAAACAAACGAATAACAAGGGGAAGGATCAGTATCTGCAACGAATACGAAATCTTCTAAGGTCGGAGCATACATTGAAGTGGACCAATACGGATCTTGAGGATCTACAGATAACTACTCCCAGAATGATGACAAAGTGCATCACCCAAGAGCATTCACTTTTCGAATGACCCTACCAAGGAAAAAAGGCGGCTAATTTCCATCTGCACTTTCGGTAACTAGCAAAATTGGGAGAGTTCATCAAGAGGAAGGCACAAACATCGGCTCTTCACCGGGCTACAGTTCCAAATGATGAATCGTGCACTCCTTTTAATCTCTCCAGTAATAACATCAATCTTGGGGTTGTATCTGATGCCGAGAAATAAGATCAATGGGCACAAATGGCATTACATGGACATCACAACGACTTGAACCAGCCCCATATAAACAAAAAGGCATCAAACAGGTGGTTGAAGGATGGACTAGTCTTCCTAGAGACAGAAAGATTCGTAATGTCCATACAGGATCAAGCAATAAACACGCGAAACTACAGCAAATTTGTTATTAAGGACCGAACCATCGACTCAGACAAGTGCAGAACGATAAATCAGAAACTATACAACACATAACACCTGGTTGTACATATTTAACTAATACAGACTACCTACCTCGACACAACCAGGTATGCAATATCCTACACCAGAAGCTAGCTAACAAATATGGACTGCTTAACATATATGTATCTTACTACAAGTACCAGCCAAGCTAAGAAGATAAACGAAGCCATAAAAATGCTAAAAATTAGAAAGGCAGCAGGACTGGATGGCGTATTCCCAGAATTCATAAAACATCTAGGGAAGCAGGGAAGGACTTGGCTAAAAGAATTTTACACAGATGCACTGAGCACCGGACGAATTCCCCCTCAGTTTAAAATGGAACATACGTTAGTAATCCTCAAACCCGGGAAGCCTCCAGAAGATGCTTCTAGCTGTCGTCTAAATCGCACTCCTGAGTGTCAGCTTCAAAATACTAGAGCGCCTAATTTTGAATAGGATTCGAGACACAATAGACAAAGCAACTCCTACATATCAGGCTGGCTTCAGAAGTAAACGAAGCTGCTGTGAACAGGTACTGGCATTAACAGCCTACATAGAGGCTGGATTCGAAAAGAAACTGAAAACATCGATAGTTTTTGTCGACCTGACAGCAGTGTATGCCACCGTGTGGCTGGAAGGATTATGTGCAAAGTAAGAAATTGACAACACTTGTCAAAAACATGTTAACTAGTCGATGCTTTAAAGATATCATAAATAATGGACTTCCACAAGGATCTGTACTGGCCCCAATGCTCTTTAACATCTACCCCAGCGACCTATCTAATACAACCAGTAAGAAGTTTTGTTATGCGGATGACCTAGCAATAGCCACTCGATCCAAAACATTGAAAGAAGGAGAAGCTATCCTCTCTAGAGACTTGGAAACATTAAACCGATATTACAAAAAATGGAGACTATGTCCGAATCCATCTAAGACAGAGGCATGCGCGTTCCACTTAAATAACCGATTAGCTAACCAACAGCTTAACACCAGCTTTTGCCGAAAAAGTGCAAGACACAATTTCTACCCTAAATACCTCGGCATTACACTAGACCCCTCAAAGGAAGTACCTGGGACCATTCAGAGATATTATCAATGCTACACCCCCTGCACTGGATGTGGAGCTCTGACTGAAGTCCTAATCACATCTGTCGTCTCAAATTTTACTTACTTTACTTACTTTTTTACTTATTTACTTATGTATGTTTTTTTCTGTATATGCTATGCTGTATTTTGTTCTATGTATCATGGTCACTGTCATTTACACTTTTAAATTGCTGTTGCTATAATGCCACACGATAAATAAATAAAAATAAATAAATATATCATTTCTGCAATATTGTTTGGCAGATCACTCTGGGACACCCTGTATGAAAAGGGTGCATAACTAGCATTGAATTTTATTTGCCTACTATCTGATTTGAATTTAGTGGTTTAGACAACATCAGCTGGAACATTCAGTTTTTTAACACTTTATATTAAAGCTACTTTTAGGAGAACGTTGCCATGGCAACCACTATAAAGCATTATTAAAATAAACTGAACAAAATTTGAAATATCTCAAATTAATTTTTAATTTATAAAATGCCCTGGGGGAAGCATACCGGAAAAGGGAAAAAATACTTATAATGGGGGATCTGAATGCTAGGATTGGAAATATTATACTACCCGGAATAAAACACCACTTTAACGAAGAGCACATCAATGAGAACGTTGAAGGGCTAATAGACCTATGCGCACGCTACAACATGAAAATAAATAACACCTTTTTTAAACATAAATCCCAGCACAAAACTACATGGCAGAGCACCAATGCGCAGAACTCAAATATCAAACAGAGCCATACACCCAACCCAAATATAGAAGCCTGACCTGAGCCAATATAGGATCCGACCACTCCTTAGTCGTGTGTAAGCTGCGAATAGAAGAAAATACCAGACAACACACTAAAGAAAAACTAAAACATAGACTCCATCAGGGACCCAATAACAAAAGCACTATACCAAGCTCGCTTAAATGAAAAAATCGAGGCGAACTCCATTGCGGAACAAGACGATCCACAAGGGTGCTAGGAAAAGATAAAAACGAATATCACCGACGCAGGTATCGAGACTCTAGGTCTAAGGAAAGTGGGAGTTAATAAAGCTTCCTGTAACAAACGATGGTATACATCCGAAGTGAAAGCTCTAGCCAAGGAGAAACGTGAAGCGGGGTAACCCAACACCGGAAGAAAAGAACCAATACATCCAAACAAGAAACAGAGTCGACATAGAAATCAGAACCATAAAACGAAACTTCTGGGAAAGGTTTACCTCCGAAATGGAGCACGACCTATACGGAGCACAAAGGAAGGTATGGTGAATGCTAAAAAGAAGGAAACTCGAAATCGTGGAATATACACAAACACTACAAATTGATAAACTCCAATGGAAAACCTACTTTAAACAACTGTACACAGATATACCCGAAGAGGAAAACAGAAACGAGATTGAAGAAGAAGGCGAAGAAGCTGAAGAATCTCCTGAAATAACTGAAAGAATGACGATGGAACACACAAAGAAGATTAAAAACAGAAAAGCACCCGGACTGGATGAGATACCAAACGAGTTATTGAAATATACCAGCTAATGACAGAACTTACAAAGTGATTTAACAGTATATTAACAACCAAAAATGTCCCAAACGATTGGAAAAAGAGCATAACCATCCCAGTATTCAAAAAAGGGAACAAAAAACACCCTACGAACAACAGAAATGAAATTACTCAGGAACATTTCAGAGTACACATTAAAAGACAGAAAAAGAAACACAGACATAAGACACGAATGTGAAGTGGAAGATATCATCAGATGGGGACGCAAACGTAGACGGAACTGGAAGAGCCACGTGGACAGGATGACAGAGGGAAGACTGGCAAGAATCGCTAGAGATGGAAGACCATGGACAAGACACCTCACCCGGAAAACCTCCAAAGAGATGGGTGGAGTCATGGACCTCAACATCGCAAGAGAATTAAGTTGGAAAATGCAGGCCTAAGGCCCACAATATGAATTTGAATATATTTTAAACAATAGTATATTATTTTATATGGAGGAAAAGTAATACTTTTCATGGCGCGCTCGTGTTTAACAGCCGAACGGAGTGAGGCTGGTAACAGAGAGCAAGCCATAAAAAGTAACTTTTCCTCCAAATAAAATATGCTGTTTTTTCTTCAAATGTCGACAAATTAATGCAAAAAGTCTCTTTTTAATAGTAATAATAATTATTATTAAAGATAAGTGGGTTCGCAAGGCGGCTTAGACCGGTGCGGTGTCGGTGAATAGGCTCAGGTTGTTGCTATAGTAAAGTAACATAAAGCTGTCAGTGGACACTGTCAACAATAATTATATTTTTAAAATTGCGTCTTCGATTGCGTTTTAATTCCGTATTGATAAGCAATTATTGAGTAAGTTCGATTAAATAATAACCAATTTGTTCCTAAATTAGTGATTTTTAGAAATGCAGTCACACATTGAGTGATAAATACAAATTTTAGTTTAATAACTCTTGAGTTGTTGGCGCTTATTTTGATGTTCGTTTGTATTGTATCTATGTTGCTATGACAACACTTTTACCTCCGCCGGCGGAAAAGTGAAAAGTAAAGCTCCGGCGGAGGAAAAACGAAACTTCACGGCCGCCTACACAGTCGAGTAATGACGGATTTATTGACGTTTGAAGAAAAATATGTTTCTTAGCCTTTATGTCATTTCGGAAATATTGTTTGTCAAATCTCTCAGAAACACCCTGTATAAAGAAGCGACACATCTAACGTCGAGTTTCGTCTTTTTATCTTCTGTTCAGCGGTTGAAAAGATGGCCGACGAAATTAACGTGGTTATTGAAGCGCCTGATAAAAAGTGCAAGTATTTCTCTAAAAACGTCGAAAAATCGGAGTAAAGTGCTCAGAATGTAAAGGGTATTACCATTCATCGTGTGCCGTAAGAATTACCGGCCTGAAAGTGCTGAGTGACAGCAGAGGTTTGGTAAACTGTCCTGCATGCATAAGTGAGGTTAGGGAGACAAAAGGAAATGTAAGCACTTGAAGAAATATGCAAATTGCAAGTTCAACACTCAAAATTTAATGAAGAGGTTCAGTGAATGCGTCCAAAACTGTCTTTGATTGAAATGAAGATTAAGAGTCTTGAAAACTCACCATCATCCTCAGAAGAAAACATAACCTCGAAAACACTGCCCGCTGAAATAGAGCAGCTGAAGCTTTCGATAAAAGAACTTCAAGACGAAAACCAGATACTTGAAGAAAATACCGACCTGCTAAAAGGAAAAATAAGGTACTTACAGGAAAAATTAGAAAATCGTAAAAATGTAAACATAAACAATGCCAAAAGCCTGGAATCCGTCACGGTCAGCTGTCAATCCAGTGCTGTCATAGTGCATCACCCAAATCCTAAACAGCCAAGAACACCCTTGTTGCCAGATGCAGCAAATTCTGATTGCCCCGAAAAAAGTAAAGAAGAAGAAGAAGAAAAACAAAAAACAAATGTCATTGTCATAGCGGATGACAACATTGACAAGGACGCAGGGAAAATGCGGGATCATCAAAACAAATCTGAAAATAAAAAAGACGGAGAGACAAAGGAGAATGATTGGAAACTAGTAACCAGAAGAAAAACTACTTTCCCAAGGCAAGATAGACCAACACCAATCTTTGGAAAAAATTAAAATTTTAATTTGGCAGTGGCTGAAAACAGAAGCTATCTATTCGTATCAGGGTTTAAGCCAGATGTTGAAGAAAAACAGATAGAGGATTACATAAAAACCAACACAGGAGTTACTGTTAAGTCCTATAAAATGAAAATAAAACAACAAAACTACAAATGCTCCTTTAAGCTTGAAGTCCAAAAGAAGCATAGAGAGAAGGTCATGGTGTCCGAGCTATGGGGAAATGGTATTGTAATTAACCATTTTCTTCATGTCAGCAAATGAACAACCAGCAGAGATACTCACGCAAGGAATTATCAGAACAGGTAATCCAAAAATCGAGTGGACTAAATATACAGTGCATTAAAAACAAGACCTTAGATATTGAGTTGTTTGTTAATATCCTGGATGAGGAGCCACAAGTACTTTGTCTGACAGAACACTGGCTTAAGACAGAAGAAGTGGACTATGTAAAAATCCAGTCATACCAAATTATATCATGTTAACATTTTTATAAATACAATTAATCAAATATTGAATGAATTGGGTTTCAGATATGTTGATTTTAAGATTGTACTTTGTGGTGATTTTAATGTAAATTTCTTAAATGAAAGCCATGATAAAAATATGTTTATTGATGTCCTACATAGCTGTAATTTTAGTCAAACAATTTATGAGGCGACAAGGGTCACTAAAACCACCAAATCACTACTTGATAACATTTTTGTAAATTTTGACCAATTCTGTAATAACTCTGGTCTGGACTAAGAGCTATCGGATCATTTTGCGCAACTTATAAAACTTAATCTGGATTTTGTAGATATAACAAATCAATCAATACCCATAAGAATCTTTTCTGCCACTCGATGTCAACAGTTTTTCTTAAGCTTGCAGAACTGTAAATGGGATGATGTGATGACTGAGCCGAATGTTGATAAATCATACCACAAGTTCATTGGTATTCTCCAACATTTATTAAATATCAATTTTCCTTACAAAAAGTGCCTATTGCAACCTAATAACAAAGCATGGATTACCAAAGGGATCAAAATTTCTTGTAAAAGGAAAAGGCAATTATATGAAATGTCACTAACAGGTATGGTTTCTGAAAACTATTACAAAACCTATTCTAGAATACTAAGTAGAGTAATTAAACAAGCAAAGGTTTTACAAAATATGATGGATATAAGTAATTCAGAAAATAAAACAAAAGCTACATGGTCATTAATCAAACAAGTAACAAATAAAAATCAAAATAAACAAAACCCTTTTAACTCCTTTTCTAACAATGAAGAAAAAACTATTTTCAATGAATTCAACAACTATTTCATCAACTCATGCCCCATCACCTAATCTCCTTCTATTAGTAGTAATAACAACACTATTTTTCTCAACCCAACTGATGAAGAGGAAGTCTTTAATTGCATAATGTTGTTAAAAAATAAAGTCAGTGGGCAGTGATGAAATTCCAGTTTCATTGCTCAAAACATGTGCTCCTTTAATATCAAAACCATTAACTTATTCAATTAATCGATGCTTTTTAAATGGGGTGGATCCAGAATCCTTAAAAGTAGCCTGGGTTAAACCAATCCATAAAAAAAATTAAAAAGATAAGTTTATGAACTACAAGCCAATATCTTTACTCTCTAACATAAACAAAATTTTTGAACGGATAATCTTTGATCGACTATTAAGTTTTTTGCAAAAATGCAGCATATTGGCGGAACAGCAGAATGAGTTTCGTAGAAAAAAATCAACAATGACTGCTGTGTACCAGGCTCTTAAAATCATAATTAATTCTCTCAATAATAGGAAAGTGACGGCAGCTTTGTGTTTAGATCTATCCAAAGCATTCGATAGTATTGATCATAGGGTACTTCTTGATAAACCGGAGAAGTATGGTATAAGAGGAACTGCACTGCTGGTAATTAAATCTTATTTGTCTAATAGGAAGCAGAGAACTATTGAAATGAGCTCGGTGGGGATAGGGTGATCTCGGATGTTGGCAGCGTCCAACAGGGTGTACCGCAAGGGTCTATTCTGGGTCCTCTCCTGTACCTTTTGTACACCAATGAAATTGTCAACATTGGTAATAATAATATAATTCTTTTTGCTAATGATACCAATGTAATATACAGCCTAGATAGTGTTGACAAGTGTGTGGTGGAGGTGCAGAGGACACCGAGTGACCTAAGTGGATGGTTGACAGAAAATAATTTACTGCTTAATGTTAAAAAAACTAAATTGCTTATGTTTGGCACCCAAAATCATATAGTCGAACCAATCATTCACATTGGAGACGTGGTTGAGTCGATGGAGACACTGCCCTTTTTTGGAGTATTTTTTGATAAAGGGTTTGACTGGAAATAATACATCGATCAATTGGCTGGCAGCATTTCGAGATTTTGCTATGCTTTGTCTGTGCTTAGTCATAATGTGGGGATTTCTGCAGTACTGACATCATATCATGCCTTTGTACAGTCCAGAATCAGATATGGGATAATATTCTGGGGAAATAGTGTTACCACTAGTAGAATTTTTCTCCTGCAGAAAAGATGTCTTAGAACAATTTTTAAAATAAAACAATATGAAAATTGTAAACCACTTTTTATTAAAAACAATATATTAACTCTTTCAAGCTTATATATTTTTGAATGCATTCTCTTTGTAATAAATAACTTTTCTTTCTTTGAGGAATTGCAATATTGATCATGCTTATAATACCAGACATAAAAATTTATTAATTTCTAAAAGAGCCAACTACAGTTATGTACAGAGGAACTGTACCTACATGGTTATAAAACTCTGAAGGTTTTAGACAAAAAAGAGACAAAAAGCTGAAAAGTGAATTAAAAAAGTTTCTAGTTAAAAGGTATTATTATTACAATGTTAGTGAGTTCCTTGGAGATACTGATTTCCAAGAATTGCTGTGATATAAACATGCTGCCTCATTGAATAATTTAAATGTAATGTTTAGTTGAATGTTTATTTTTTTAGAATTTTAGTATAAGTAAAATAGCTTTATGATTATCTTGTCTTGATACGGTCTACACTCCTTGGAGTATAAAATTGTATTATTTTATATTTTAGGTATAATTGTATATGGATCTATTATTGAGTAAATGAATAAATAAAAATAATGAATTTGAAATATTCAATTTTTGAGCACTTTATATCGAGGATATCCGTAATGGATCGTTGCCATGGTAACCACTATCGAACAATATTTAAATAAACTGAATAAAATATGAAAGATCAGAAATTATGTAATTTTCTCTAAAACGGTATATTCATGCGAAATGTGAATTTAGTAGGAGTGTTGTGTGAAAAGAATATTGTCAATTAGGCGAGCATGCAAAGTAACTGGAATAAAGAGTGGTGTGTTTTATCATCTCGTCAAATTTTAGCCTCGATTTGACGACTGTTTATAGACATGCCAAAATAATGATAGAAACCATATTCCACTAATGGTACAGTGACGACAATATATCGATCAAGTCTCGCTGATAGGATATAGTGATGGTATCAATCAATCAATCAATCAAATCAATCAAAAATAGCTTTATTTGTATGAAACAAGTAAAAATTTGTTGTGTACAAGCCATAATTAAAAAATAATAAATTATAATCTGAACATTAGGAGAAACTGTTAAAGGACACAATTTAGAAATATATAAAATAAAAACAATAAAATAAAACAAAATAAAAAATAAAAAATAAAAAATAAAATAAAAACAAACATACAAGCATTAATTCACAACAATAAATATGCAACAAAATTAATTATATGATGTGAGTCAGAGAGCGTCCACAAATTCTTCTATATTATAATAAGCTCTTGTTAAGAGCAACTCCCTTACCCTGCATCTAAAAACCTTATAAGGACTCAAAGCCCTTATGTTTCTAGGTAAAAAATTGAAAGCCTTTTTAGCAAAGTAAATGAAAGCCTTTTTCACTAGGGCGCTTCCAGGGATAGGGAGTGGAACGCAGTTCATTTGTCTTATAGGGTGGCTCGGCAGCAGAAATTTGGTCATAGTGCTTCCTGTAGACCAAGCAAACGCTTTCAAGCAGGTATAGGCAAGGCACAGTCAGAATTTTATTATAAATGAAGAGCTGTTTGCAAGATTGCTTAAAAGGAATCTTAAGCATAAACCTAAGGGCCCTCTCAAATGATCAGAGAGAACTCTCAACGCATAGCAA
>JAEQML010081210.1:0-11294 GCA_016904865.1 Pissodes strobi
GGTTCTTGGCATATGACCTTTGTGTACTCAAATTGGGCGCCACGTAATTTCGAAGAGATACTGCAAGTTATATAGTCTAGTAAATTACAAAACCTAGATTGTCTTTATTAGATGTTAATTACTGTATTTTCAAGAACGAATTGGGGGAAACTGTCAAGCAGTAAACACTTCAAACATTAACAATATTTATAAGACTATCTACCACCTTCATTGAGAATAACACATGATTAAATTATGAAAGAGTTTATCTTGGTAACGCTTACTTTTGGGTGTTTTACTTAAAAGAAATTATACCTAGAGGGAAGAGACTCATGAATCTTTGTTTCCAGGGTTTTTAAATAGGTATATCCGTAAAAGGCATTAGATATTGTATAATATCTACCAAGTGAACCGAACAATTAAAGGTAAGAAATTAATACGAATTAGTTAGTAATAAATACAAACATAAATTCGGTACACCAACATCTACAAGCAAATAGACCACACATATTAGCCCTTACAGAAACACAAGTATGTTCTACAACAACAACAGTGAACTACCTATATCCTGGTTACGACTTACATACCCGATTTAGATATAAGTTCGAAATATGCCTTTTTGTCCGAAGCGACCTTTCATGTCCCTCGAACCGAACAACCTTGACGTCATGTGGCTCAAGTTGACCGCCAAGGGATTAACTAAGTTTATATGTTGTCTTTATCGCCCTCCGAGCGATAAAACCTACCAAAACTTTTTCACAACACTAGCTACCACTTATGACTCAATACAGGTCGATCACCCCAGTTTAAAAATAATCGTTCTGCGAGACTTCAATGCCCACAATACCAACTGGCTCAAACATCACAACAAAACCGACAACGAAGGTATAGAAGCTGGAGCATTTGCCATCAGCTGCGGGCTTACTCAACTTGTAGACGAACCATTTCGAATCTCAGAGAGGGGCGAATTCGCCGCCCTCCTGGATCTTTTTCTGACCACCAATCCTGACCAGTACAAGGTTACAGTTGGTCCGCCATTAGGTACTTCCGACCACAAACTAATTACAACGGTTTGTGAATTGCCACCCATAGAGAAGGATCCACCATTGCCTCGCAAAATCTGGCATTACAATTCTGCGAACTGGGACGCTCTAAGACAGTTCTACCTAGATTTTCCTTGGCTCGACGTCTGCTTTGCAACTGACGACCCGTCATACTGCTGCGAAGAGATCATGCAAGTAATCTCCTCAGGAATGGAAGCATACATCCCAAATTCCATCAAGTTACCATCAAAAGGAAAGCCCTGGTTCGACAAAAGATCCGAAAGAGCTGTAGGAAGGAAACAGCAAGCCTATAAGTACTGGCAGCAAAATCAGACCGCTGAAAATCGCAATTATTTTATCGAAGCGAGAAACGAGTGCAAGCGTGTGATCGAAGAAACTAAGGACAAACACAATCAAAGGATCAGGAATACACTTTTGCAATGCCCCAGTGGTTCCAGGAATTTCTGGTCGGTAGCAAAGGCAGTAAGTAACAACTTTACAAAAACGTCTCTCCCGCCTTTGACGAACGAACGTGGCATCACGGCGACTACAGCCAAGGAAAAAGCAAACATGCTCGCCAAAATGTTTTCATCGCACTCTACCTTAGACGTGCCCCAAGGCAAGACTCTCCCCACCATACCGAACATCAACACTACCTTGGCAGAAGTCAAGTTCTCTCACCGTGATATTCGCAGAATCCTTGAAGAACTAGATACGCAAAAGGCATCAGGACCGGACGGAATATCTGCCAACGTGCTAAAGAACTGCGCCAACGAACTAACACCTGTTTTTTCCAGGCTTTTTTCTCTTTCTTACAGAAAAGCGATTTACCCATCCTCTTGGAAAGTCGCTCGAGTGCAACCTGTTCCAAAAAAAAGGCAAGAAAACCACGCCCTCAAACTATCGCCCAATTGCCTTGCTTCCAATAATCTCCAAAGTCATGGAACGTGTAGTCAATCAGCAACTACTCAAGTACCTCGAGAGCAACATAATAATCAGTGATAATCAATACGGCTTTCGCAAAGAGAGATCGACAGGCGATATTTTGGCCTATATCACTCATATAAGGAGTAGGGCAATTGAAAACTACGGAGAGTCTCGAGCGATTGCGTTGGATATTACAAAGGCATTCGACAGAGTTTGGCATGACGGACTGCTCAACAAACTGCCGTCCTTGGGACTGTCCGCCTCTCTCTGCAGCTGGCAGGCCGGTTTCCTTAAGAACCGGTCCCTACACGTTGCAGTCGATGGACACATCTCGGACACATTCACTATCAAGGCGGGCGTGCCTCAGGGCGCAATACTTTCACCAACTCTGTTCCTCATCTATATTAATGACCTGCTGATCGAAACGAATAATCCTGTTTACAGTTTTGCAAATGACAGTACCCTTGTCTCCCACTTTAGATCAGAAAACCCCTTACCAGCGACTGAGACTCATCACCGCAGACAGGAGCAGATTACAGCAATTAATCAAGACCTGGAGAAAGTTCACAAACTTAGGGCGACCGAAATTTGGTCTAGTTCAATGCAGCAAAGACCCAAGCAGCAACGTTTACTAAGAGGGTCAATACAGCGGGCCCTGACATCATCATGGCAGGATCGACCATTCCTTCATCCTCGTCAATCGGGCTGCTGGGTGTCTCGGTCAACAGCCATATGTCATGGCATGAACATGTTGCTAACATCGCAAAATCAGCCTCCCAGAAGCTTGGTGCGCTATTTCGCAACAAAAAACTCTATACACCGCAGCAGTTGCTCTTGCTGTACAAAGCGCAAATAAGACCGTGCTTAGAATATTACTCACTTATCTGGGGTGCCGCACCAAAGCATACCCTAAAGATGCTGGATTCCATTCAGAAGAGGGCTGTGCGTCTCGTCGGGGATCCGGAGTTGACCCGGAATCTGGATAGTCTGGAACATCGCAGACATGTGGCCGATATGTCTCTGTTTTACAGATACTTTTACGGCAGATGTTCCCAGGATTTGGCCCGCATCATCCCGTCCCTGGCAACTCCTGACAGACAGTCCCGACAGACGGCAGGAGCGCACCAGTTCGTCGTACAACTAGAAACACCTAGAACATCTTTTTACCAGTACTCCGTTGTCTGGCGCACTGCATCACTGTGGAACTCACTTCCAGGACATCTGTTTCCCACTAATTACAACCTACAAATATTCAAGAACCGTGTCAATCAACATCTTCGCACACACACCGCTCGTCAAGCGCCATAGGATCTCCCTTTAGTGTGTGTGCCACTGCCATAAACAAAAATTAAGTATAAAATTTTACACTAGGTAGACCGCTGATCTTGTACATAATAAAAGGAAAGGACTGGCCTTGAGTTATTCCCGTCAGCTGGATAAGTGCTTCCTTCCCTGTCTGAAGTCTTGTGGCTTACTGATCCTTTCTCTAATCATGTGAAATTCCGGATCAAACTGAATCTTCTACTCTATCCTATCCTTGAAGCATGGAAGTTTAAAGATTTACCTATAGACTGTGTAAATCCCAATTGAAAATCATAGCATCTTTACGCTATTCCCAAATCAAAATTATCTAATATTCTTTAATATCAACATAGCATAATAAAACCTGAAACAAACATGAAGCCTTTAGCCACTTTACTTAAGATTGTTGAAATGTTCTGTTTTTATAAAGCATAAGCCAACGATTACCTACCTTATTAGGTGGTGGATTAACGCCAAAAATTAATAGGCATCCTCAAGGATTAGGCAAAAATAAAATAGGCCAAGTCCTTCTCAAGCCTAATGGCACAAGATTTTGAAAATCTTTTGGCCTAATGGACCAATGATGGTTCTTAAATTCAAAACTCTAAAATCAGGTTAACCTGACTCTTCGACCGACATGAAGACAAAGGCCACTACGAGTGTCTTGCGGCAGCCTTGATTTTAACTGCCATCAAGGTCGAATGTTACAAACCTACAAAGAAGGCGGATTCTTTGTGAATGTATTCGCGGAAACACATGCAAGCTGCTGTATATTTCGTAAAAAGTGCATCCAAAGTACGGGCAAATATTACAATAAGTAATATTTCACTTTTCGCATGGCCCTCCGCTCGCTGCCGCTCGCTACGGGGGCTCAAGACAAGGGAGCTAACCAGGGGCTAACCCAAACGTAACCCAAGACATACCCAAAATCAAGAAAAACAAACTGTTTAGAAACTGAACCGTAAAAAAATAAAAAAAGCAACGGGGTTCGAACCCGGGCCGCCGATAGTCGCCGATTTGAGACCTAACCATCTTAACTTCTCGATCACGAGGGCTCTTGCTGCAAATTGATTGCATCGCGAAGGCATTAAGAGTTGCTGTTATAACTCCTATACATAAAAATAGAGATATAACAGACATATGTAATTATAGACCCATTAGTTTAATCAATGCTTTGGCCAAAATATTTGAAATGATTTTGTTTGCGGAACTGTATAATATACCCAACCTAACAAATCTTTACATCAACATGGATTTTTTACTGATAAATCAACGGTCACAAATTTAATCACCCTATCGGAAAATGCTGCTATTGCCATAGTCCCAGCTAGATATAATTTATATTGACTGTGAAAAGGCATTTGATAAGGTAGATCATAGAATCCTGCTTGAGAGACTTGTGGAGCATGGTGCATCCAGAAAAATGTATGAATTTTTTAAATCCTATCTTTCTAATAGGCCTCAATATGTAAAAATCGGAAAAGTTACATCAAATAAATACATTGCATCCTCTGGAGTTCCACAGGGTAGTTATTTGGGCCCTCTATTGTTCACTATTTTCATAAAGAATATGCCAGAATGTCTTGCAGGCTCTACAGCTCTTCCTTTTTCAGATGATTTTAAACTTTTTAAGCAGGTGGAATCTGTTAAAGATAGTCAACAAGTGCCAAAAGATTTGAATGCTGTATGTGAGTGGTTCCATACTAACAGGATGTTCTTAAAAAATATAAACAAATGCTCTGTGATATCGTTTACTAGGAAGAATAATTATTTATTGTATGACTATGGAATAAATGAGATAAAATTGGATCACAAGACTGAAGTGAAAGACATAACATATGAATCATTATTCATATGTTGTGAGTAAAGCATATAAATGCCTAGGTTTCCACCTTTAAAACAGCAGAGATTTTATTACTTCAACTATCATCCGTAAGTATGTTCTACAACAACAACAGTGAACTACCCTTATCCTGGTTACGACTTACATACACGATTTAGATATAAGTTAGGAATATGCCTTTTTGTCCGAAGCGAACTTTCATATCACCGCGAGGAAACACTCGAACCGAACAACCTTGACGTCATGTGGCTCAAGTTCACCGCCAAGGGATTAACCAAGTTTATATGTTGTCTCTATCGCCCTCCGAGCGATAGAGCCTATCAAAGCTTTTTTTTCAACACTAGCTACCACTTTTGACTCAAAACAGGTTGATCACCCCAGTTCAGAAATGATCGTTCTGGGAGACTTCAATGCCCACAACACCAACTGGCTCAAACATCACAACAAGACCGACAATGAAGGTAGAGAGGCTGAAGCATTCGCCATCAGCTGCGGGCTTACTCAAATTGTAGACGAACCAACTCGAATCTCAGAGAGGGGCGAATGAGCCGCCCTCCTGGATCTTTTTCTAACCACCAATCCTGACCAGTACACAGTTACAGTTGGTCCGCCATTAGGTACTTCCGACCACAAACTTATTACAACGGTTTGTGAATTGCCCCTCATACAGAAGGATCCACCATTGCCTCGCAAAATCTGGCATTACAATTCTGCAAACTGGGAAGATCTAAGGGAGTTCTACCTAGATTTTTCTTGGCTCGACGTCTGCTTTGGCGCTGACGACCCGTCAGTCTGCTGCGAAAGGATCACGCAAGTAATCTTTTCAGGAATTGAAGCATACATCCCAAATTCCATCATGCTACCATCAAAAGGAAAGCCCCGGTTCGACAGAAGATGCGAAAGAGCTGTGGGTAGGAAACAGCAAACCTACAAGTACTGGCAGCAAAATCAGACCGCTGAAAATCGCATTTATTTTGTCGAAGCGAGAAACGAATGCAAGCGTGTTATCGACGAAACTAAGGACAAACACAATCAAAGGATCAGGAATAAACTTTTGCAATGCCCCAGTGGCTCCAGGAATTTATGGTCGGTAGCAAAGGCAGTAAGTAACAACTTTACAGAAACATCTCTCCCACCTTTGACAGACGAACGTGGCATCACGGCGACTACAGCCAAGGAAAAAGCAAACATTCTCGCCAAAATGTTTTCTTCGCACTATACCTTAGACGTCCCCCAAGGCAAGACTCTCCCCACCATATCGAACATCAACTACCAAGGCAGAAGTCAAATTTCATCACCGTGATATTCGTAAAATCCTTAAAAATCTAGATACGCAAAAGGCATCAGGACCGGACGGAATACCTGCCATCGCGTTAAAGAACTGCGCCAACGAACTAAAACCTGTTTTTTCCAGGCTTTTTTCTCTGTCTTGCGGAAAAGGGATTTACCCATCTTCTTGTAAAGTCGCTCGAGTGCAACCTGTTCCTAAAAAAGGCAAGAAAACCAAGCCCTCAAACTATCGTCCAATTGCCTTGCTTCCAATAATCTCCAAAATCATGGAACGTGTAGTCAATCAGCAACTACTCAAGTACCTCGAGAACAACAAAATAATCAGCGATAATCAATACGGCTTTCACAAAGAGAGATCTACAGGAGATATATTGGCATAGGTCACTCATATATGGAGTAGGGCAATTGAGAACTACGGAGAGTCTCGAGCGATTGCGTTGGATGTTTCAAAAGCATTCGACAGAGTTTGGTATGACGGACTGCTCATCAAACAACCGTCCTTCGGACTGCCAGCCTCTCTCTGCAGCTGGCTTGCCAGTTTCCTTAAGAGCCGATCTCTGCTCGTTGCTGTCGATGGACACATCTCGGACACATTCACCATCAACGCGGGCATGCCTCAGGGCGCAATACTTTCACCAACTCTGTTCCTCATCTATATTAATGACCTGCTGACCGAAACAAATAATCCTGTTTACAGTTTTGCAGATGACAGTACCCTTTGGTAAAGGCCGGATAAATGTTCCATGCTCTCTTTATTCCGGAAAACATTAAATGACCAGGTTGTCTTCTTTCGGGATATCTATAAATTAAAATGATATTTAAATAAAAAATAAACCCAAATAAGTCAAAAGGAATATTCAAAGAAACTTATTGAAATATAGCTGATAAGCTTCACGGAAGTTTTCATTGCTCTGTAAACATGTCACATTTTTAAATATATTGACATCTTTCAGCCATCGTAAAAAAATACAATATTACACAGAAAATATAAATTTTGCCACTGCAGATCTTGCCAATAAGAAATGACCATTGCATTGTTCTAATAATCTCTGCTTACTAATACTTATACCGTTGTTTAAAAGACAAAACTTATACTATACTCATCAAGAGTGTAGTATAGAGATACATTTTGTGAAATTATGAATTTTAGGCTTATTATTTAAAATACATATCATGTATTATACATTTTTGTAGAACTTATAAAATTTCTAATCAAACAAAAGAAAAATATACAGGGTGATTTATAGCTAAAAATTGACAGCTCACAGCAAAAACCTGACTACGGCACTGTGTCGCCGTCGCGCGCCCCTAGGCCGCCTCCAGACTGGACAGAGGAAGTGCTGGTAGCCAGTGACGTCTCGACGGACGCGTCGTTCCGGAGTTCCACCGGAATTGGGGTCTGCGCACGCATGGAGTTTTGGTTGGACGCTGTCCCCTGTGGTATGCTCTCATCCTCCGGAGGGGGAATATTTCCATCGCCTCCACCCCTCGCCGTACTCCCGGATCTCAAGTGGTAAGGCGGAGACCGATACATGCTGTAAGTAGAGAACGACAGAACCGGAGGGAAAAATCAGATCAGTGAGGGAGCTCGGAGATTATCAGACAGTCAGTTTCTGACCTAGGATTCTTACCTACTAAAGTCGCGTGAGTAAAGGGATGCCAGTAGCTCAATTTATTCCCGGCGCTACCACGGTTAAACCAAACTTCCCTCTCCGAATTCTTATTCAGGGGAACACCGCAACGCTGACCGGAACCCAACTGCCTCTATAACCGCGCCAACAAAAGCAAAATCAAAGTACACGACAACAATGCGTTAATATAATGGTTAAATTCGAGGTTGAATTGATCAATAATTCCTATCCTATCAAAAAATATTTTTTTTTGTAGTGTCTCCCGAGCCAGTTGTCCGTACAGCTACAGAGCTGACTTCCTTTGGACTGCGGGAAGTATAGTGCCAAAATGGATTCAGGCAAATCTGGTTGAAGATATAATTTAAAAATTTTAAATTCAAAATTCAAGCTTAGCAATTCCAAAAGCGATTATTTAGTTAAGTTAGCTGTAAGTTAACTTTAATCGAGATAGCGTTAAGAGGAAAATACTATTTGGGTATTATTTAAAATTCAAAATCCAGAATTCAAATCTTGCAATTCAAAATGCGAGGTTAAATTGACAATAAAAAGTTAAAAAGCGACCATTAAGTTAAGTCAACTAAAAGTTACAGTTAGCGGAGATAGCGTTTAGAAGAAAATAATAATTTGGTGTCCAATCAGGACCTAATTATTTAGTATTGCACTGATATCATCAAACGAAGAAAAATTCTGCAACCAGAATCGCGACAAGGGCCTATCAGAAACCTAACCAGAAGTGAGTCAAACGTAACACAAGAAGTCACGCTAACTCGTCAGTTACCTAGTGAAATATGGCTATGAGTGATTTCTTTATTTATTAAAAAGAGGAAAATTATTTTAACCTGCGGGAGTTCGCTTGTACCTACGCAAGCTAGCGCTTAAAAAAAAGCTAATAAATAACTAAATTCAGTAAACCAAAACTATTTTATTTTAAATGATATGAGAAAAATCCACTTAGTGCTGTAGCGAGCAATTTTCCGAGAAGCAGGCTTATGAGGAAAAAAACTCTAGCGAGAGAAAAACTCAAGAGCCTGTACTTTATTATCAATCAAAGGTTTTGAAACGAACTGGATTTAAATGGAATTTATTAAATTGTTATTAAAAAGCCAAAATCAATTTATCAGATAAAGAAACTCACAACACTAAGTATATTTGTAGCACTTCTTGAAACCAGGTACACGCGAGGGCAACCCGACAATTAAACCTACTAGGGATCTTAATTATTAACTTAAAAATATATATATCTATTTCCTACTCCTGGAAGTTATCCTTAAAAAATTTTTACTGAATTCTGCAATACTTGACGAAATTTAGGATTTGCACACTCTAATCGTCTCGACAAATATTATCTGTACTTTTCAAAAAGCTTCAGACTCATTGAGAAAAAAGAAAAAACTAATTATAATAAATTCTGTACTGCAAGCTAAACTACTATACACCCGCTAAACGGCCTACGCAGTGATAATTAAAATTTCAACAATTTCACGCCTAACTAACATGAAACATATGTAGAGTTCAGTAAGTAATTGATAAGCACGCCAATACGAAATAACATTTATTTATTTATTTATTTTTTAAATATTTCTTATCTAAACACAAAATTTTTTGCCAGCCGGACACAATTAAAATAATGCCAAATATATATGTGATTTACATCTAAACTTTTCACTTGATGATGGATCCACCAACAACTTTTTTCTCAATGAGTAGTAAAAATGATTGTCTATGTTGGTCGCATGAAGTGTGAGCTCTTGAGAAATTAGTTGTTTTTTGTGCTCAAAGGAGTGATTTTAATTGTGTGTTTGGTACCGTTGTGGTTGTGGAAAACTGTTTGTTTTTTTATTGGTGAAATAGATCTTGGATGCAGTGTATTTTCCTGGAAAAAACGTCAAAAACGATATAATCGAACCTGTCGTTTATTCACCAATTTACTACAATCTTTAACAATGAAAACGAGATAGGAAAAAACTTAAGGAATTGTCTCCTTATCAGTTGGTCTTGATAGGCTGGACTAGTGAGAAATAAATACATACGAATTTAATTTAACTAAACATTTTTTGTGGCTATTTATTTTAGGGTCTTATAAATTTTATTTTATTATTGAACTGGCCAAATTGAATTTATTATATGGGTTTATTGAATGCAGATTTGCAGTAGTAGAGCACAGGTCCGGACTTCGTTGTGTTTTGGACTTCAGAACTGACTGAACAATGTGTGAGAGTTTCAAGTGCTGCAGAACTAAGGCTAACAACAACTGGAATTGTATATCGTGCAGTAACATATTCCACCCAAGCTGCTTGAAGAGGACTAAGAATTATGAGATTGTGAACCGTAACTGGATTTGGTGCTCGGAGGCTTGCAGGAATGAGTCGAAGAACGAGAGCAATGATGCAATGAGGACACAGCAGGACATAATTCATGAGCTGAGACAAGAACTAAAAATGAAAAACTCACATATTGAGAGAATAAAGAGAAATTCTAAAGCCTTTGAAGAGGATGCCGATGAAATGGAGACCAAATTACTCAGCGAAATTGAAGCGTATAGGCTTCAAATAAGCACTCTTCAAGTAAGGATAGAGGAACAAGATGAAATAATATACTCTTTAAAAAATATCGAAGTTGTCAATGCTGAAACCCAGACTGTTTCAAAGCTGAATGACGCACAGACACAGACGGTGATGTTTCGGAGAGCCTGCGCAGAGCGGACCAAACTGCGGGTTCTCTCGCAGCCCACCGGAACTCAAACAGAAGTGGGCCAGTCGTCTAGTGTGTGTGGCACTAGGGATTCTCAGACTCAGACCCGCGCGTGCGTGAGGAATGCTGAAACACTGACAAGAATTCATGATGATGTTTTGAGTGAAGCGCTGCTTCTATACAATTTGCTGCGCATCCAGATACCTCGCTCAACTCAGACTGAGTCGCATTATTC
The DNA here is from genome assembly GCA_016904865.1 of Pissodes strobi. Classification (NCBI taxonomy): domain Eukaryota; kingdom Metazoa; phylum Arthropoda; class Insecta; order Coleoptera; family Curculionidae; genus Pissodes; species Pissodes strobi. Next base: position 10,942 of record JAEQML010081210.1, read on the forward strand.
TTCGTGTGACATTCATGCTGAGTTGGTTTGCCGGGGAGCAACATCGGCTCGTTCTGTCTCTGGTGTGTTTCATGCTGAGTGTGGGCCAGACCGGGCAGCACTGGATCGCAATATGTATCCCGCCCTGGATATGAGGTCAATAGGGAGTGATGCTGACTCAGTGATTCCGGATGCAGCCTCTACATCAAAGGCTGTTGCGACTAGGAGGATCTGTGATTCCATGTTGCTTAGAAAATCTAAAGTACTCATATATGGCGACTCTAGTGCTCGGAACTATTCCTCCGTTCTCTCGGGTTACTTGGGCTGCTCTTACCAAACTATGGGTTACGTTCTTAGCGGTAGTGTGGTGCAGC
>JAEQML010081211.1:0-11294 GCA_016904865.1 Pissodes strobi
CATCCAAAAAAGAGGCAAGTCTTCTCTACAGACGACAATGCGATGGGTCTGTAATTGTCGTCCAGCGAAGTTTCACCCTTCTTGTGTAATGGTATCACAATGGCTGCTTTAAACTCTTTTGGAAAATATCCGAATTGAAAGGATATATTGAGGAGATAGGTCAAAACAGAAAGAATACTAACAGCACCCTCGCACAACAGGATACAGGGCATCTCATCGGCGCCAGAGGATTTCTTTTTTCAGACAGATTTAATAATCTCAAGGGTTTCACTTTCAGTAAGAAGAGATAAGGAAGTAGATTGAGGTATTCCGTTGCCAGGCATATTTGCACTTGCAGGCGCATGAAAATTGCCTATACTGAGTCTATAAAAAAGCAATTAAAAGTGTTTGCAATATCAAGACTTATATATAAAATTTTTTGCCATCGGCAGTAATTACATCAGGAGCAGATTTTGACTTGCGCTGCAAGAAATGTGTAGATGAATTAATGATATCCCATGAGGTTCGCATCATGGTATTTGAGGAAGTCAGTATTTTTTTGTGAATTACAAGTTTTCATTGCAGTGGCAATATTCTCCCTGTGAACCTTCAATCTTCTTTTTTCATGAAAGCATTTCAAGGTTATTGAGAGATTTCAGTTGGCTATGAAGAAGTCTTAATTGTTTACCTTCATTAATAATAATTGAGGGTGTTATCCACGGAGTGGACACTCTTTAGTGGATCTGCGTTTAGTAACATAGGGAAAACACATGTTAAAAGGACCGTAAAATGTATCAAAAAAATATGTAAAAAAATGCACAAAATTATTCAACTAAGTACCTAACTTATTACTTAAAGGGAAACCTCTGTCAGATTCGCTCTTGCCTAACACAAAATAATTTTAGGGTTTATCAAGATCCTATGACTGGAGGCACTATGATCTTGATTAAAACTTTATTTTTGGACAGCTTTCCCGTATTAAGTGCTTCTAAATTATGATCACTTGATAGAGGAAGGTATATTTGAATTTTCCACTGTGTATTGCAGATAGCAAAATCTATAAGTTTGCATTTGTAGATCACCAAACAATAGTGTGAAGAGTTTTTAGACCGACTTGAAATACTTCTATCAAATATTTCGCTTTCTTCCAGAGTTATAATTTCTGGGGATTTTAATGTTAATTATTTGGTTGATTCGGCTGATTTTGAGAGTTTGAAAAACATGTTGTCATTGAATGTTCGCATGCTGGTTGGTCAACCAACTTGCATTTCCGCATACTCAGAAAGCCTAATTGATTAGGTTTGTTTGAATTTTGCAGACCAAACGGATACTGGCACAAAAGTTACTCCTTCAGGGCTGTCAGATCATGAGTCTATTTTGATCAACAAAGTGAAACCATTGAAACAAGTTTTGATTCTTGAGTTCTTGGCCGGTTTTAATGAAGTTGTTCTATATAATTAAAAAAAAACTTTCCCTTTGCGTAAAATAAAAGAGAACCCAACGAGCATTTAAGGTGACAGATACGTAACTGCTACTAGCAAAGCCACTACAAAGGGGCGGTGACCATCGGCGGCTACGTCGTATATTCGTAACTAAGTAACTGCGACCAAAATGGGGAAAGATTTTGAGTAGCCGGGTAGTTCTTGCCACTAAAAGAGTTACTATGATGTGTTACTATAAAGTAGCCTACTGGTGAATGCGACTCATCTGTTACGAAGCTGCCTAGTCGCGGGTTCGTGGTAGCCAAGTGTTTTCCACCGACATGTGGAACTTTCGTTAAACTATTAAACTTTATTGGCAGCGACCTCTTCATGCAATTTCACACTTCATAAAAATAAATGTCATGATGGAAAATAATTAAGGAAGCCATTATTATTTTTATGTTATTAATTTACCATGCGATTTTAACGCCTTTTGTAGGTTAATTCCCAAACGCAATCTACTTTACTGAATAAAATAGTGGGTTTATATGACAAAATTTTCGAGCGCCTCTCAAAACATTTCAAATTATTATATTATTTGCAATAGAAACTCGTGTAGTAATAAAACAAAAAAAAATAATTTGCTTGAAACTGGCGTGAAACTTTAAAATATTGGTCCACCGTCAAAAGTAACAAAATAATTAAGGAAAAAAGCTTTAGTCTCGGTATATTTAGCTTGAAAACGCAAAATGTTTGAGCTATTTCGCTGTTCCTCTGAAAAGTCATGAAAAAAATATGGCCGTTTAATCCGAAAAATACTTTATAGTTCCATATGCTTCCACAAAGTATCGGGAACAATAGTATATTAAGTGAAGAGTGGTGGCTGTGTGCATGTATGAATCATACCAAATGAAACACTTTGTATTCCATGCAAAATTTAATCCAAAAGGACTTCTTATAAAAGCATAACAGATCGCTTTCGGCCTAAGCCATCATCAGTGTTACTTGAAAAGTAAGTAGAAGAACCACCCATTAGCAGGAGAAAATGGCTGCTGTGAGAACTTTAAGAATGAAATGAAAAATTAAGAAATGACAATGTTATATCAAGATTCAGAGAGTGTTTAAAGCTTAAAAGGTATAAAATAGGTGTAAGATTTAAAAAATGGTGTTTTTTTTGTAATTTTTTGGGTGATTTTTTAGAGACAAAGGAAAATGGTAGAGGTTCTTACACTTACTTGTCATTGGACCTGAAGAACATATCGACGAAGAGTAAACAAACAACACCAACAAACAATGGTCAAATCACAATTAAAAAGTCAAAAGTCACATTTTAAAAGGCAACATAATTTTAAAAAGGACAATGCCCAACCACGCTTTACGTGGAACGACAAAATGTGTCGTTGAAGTTGACAGTCATGCCAAGCAAACTCTGAAGCCACAGGAAGTTGACCGCAAAACAATTTTTGGCGGTAAATTTAAATCTTAAAAATAAATGTTAAACTAATACAGACAGTTATTCAGAATACAAATGAAACAAGTAACATTAGAAAGGAAGTCTGGAGGGCAGACTGGCTGACACTAAGCTAGTTGAGGCCAAAAGATAAGATCAATGTTAAATAAAAATGTTATATAAAAAAGTGTTATATAAATAATTTCTAGAGCATAAATGATGACTCAAGAAAATCATTGTATTAAAGAAATATGATGCTTACTTGACTGAGTAGAAGAATATCAAGAAAGAAAACTAAAGTCAATTTTTTTTTTGTTTTGTTTATATAATTATAAAAAACAACCGTATTCAAGGCAGACATCAGCTCGACCCAATCTACGAGACTGGCCCCCCCTTGTTTGGGTGCTATAATTTTTATTTAAATAAAAATTTTGTTAGGGTATTTATAATCAGTGCAGTAGATATGGGCAAGACTGACCCCACCCAAAATGAGCTGTGAAGAGATAAAATAAATAAAGTACTCTGAGTGGATAGCTATTACAGAAAATAAAGAAAGAACAAACTCAGGAAGTAAGAAGTATGCAAGTAAAAACAAAGGAACCTTAGTTAAGAAGTCTCCTGTGCAGAGGAATGTATGATCTATTTAGATTAACCTGAGTATTGAGGCAGTGGTTGTTCTGAGACACCTCGCTGTTGATCTCGATATCCTCCAAAAAGTCCAGTCTGTTGAAATTCTTTGAAGAAATACTATGTAAGATTTTTGAGTTGGAATGAGGGCTAAAACTATGGTTGTAATTACGTAAATGTTCTACAAAAGACGAGTTACAGAGGTACATTGAGTAGCCTGTTAGCGTAGCGATGAAAAGATGCCATTTTATGCTGCCACGGATGGTGGGATAAATAAGAAATAGTATGGTCAGTATGGGTAGGCTTCCTGTAAATAGCAAAATCAAGGCCAACCATACTTCGGAGAACAGTGATGTCCAGAAAATTGAGTTTTTTATTAGACTCGAGTTCAATCGTAAAGTTGATGTTTGGATGAATGACATTCAGCTTATCCAAAAGGGCATTGGCTCCTTGGACTTCACAGTTCAGAAAACAAAGACAGTCATCCACATAGCGGAACCAATGAAGGATTTCACTATTGTTAGGAATAACTATGTGTACATTCTCCAAGTTGTTCATGAAGACATCTGCCAGAAAAGGTGAAAGACAGCTGCCCATTGCTAGGCCATCAGGTTGTTTATAATATTTATCATTAAATTGAAAAAAATCTTGAGACAAACAGAGGTTGAGGAGAGATAATATGTTAATTTTTTGTTCATCGTTGACGTTACATGAAGTCAGAAGGTCACCAACAAGTTGTACTGCCTCTGTTTTTGGCACCGTAGTGAAAAGGTTGGACACATCAAACGAGACCATAATATAATTTTGTGGAAGTGTTAAATTTTTTAGTTTATTAATTAAAGAAATTTAATTACTTACCGAGTATGTAGGAGTGAACTTGGTGATATCCTTAATTAAGTTGTATGTAAACTGTGCTAGGAAGTAAACAGGAGTGTTGGTGAAACTTACCACAGGTCTGATAGGTGTGTCTATTTTATGAATCTTTGGTAGACCATATAACCTCGGTATTGTAGGATTGCTAGAAATTAGATTTTTTCTAGCATTATTCTGTTCAAAAAACACCCCAAAGTGCTTAATGAAGCTGGTGACTTTCCTTATAAAACTGTTAAAAGGGTTGTTAGGTAAAAGAGAAAAACTATTGTCGACTAAAAATGTCTCAACTTTAGAGATGTAGTCTGTCTTTTTGAGAACAACCAAACAGTTGCTCTTATCTGCCTTAGAAATAATAAGATTTTCATTTTTAATTTTTGACCTGAGCCTCTTTAAAGTTTTGTAGTAAACATTTGAAGTCCGAGTATTAAATTGTCGAATGTTTTTTTTGGTATTGTAAAGAATATTATGAAAATCATTTCGGATTCTCTTTTTGATGTTGGAATGATTTGAAATTTGTTCGACCAAGACATCAAGCTCAACAGCGAACTGCAAAACATCGCCCTCAGAAAGCGAGGGTTTCAAACAATGTTTAAGACCTAAATTCAAAAGCTCAAGTTCATCAGAGTCAAAAACTGTATCAGTCAAATTCTTAACTCTCTCATGAAATTTAAAATTTGAAAATGTCCCAGAGGTAGACTTGAATCTTTGTAAGCTAGAATTAATTTTTTGTTTAATCAAAAAAAACTAGTTTTGACCTTACTCTAGAAAATTTAAGATTTTTAGCTTCTGACAGCTGAACAGAATAATGCTAGAAAAAATCTAATTTCTAACAATCCTACAATACCGAGGTTATATGGTCTACCAAAGATTCATAAAATAGACACACCTATCAGACCTGTGGTAAGTTTCACCAACACTCCTGTTTACTTCCTTGCACAGTTTACATAGAACTTAATTAAGGATATCACCAAGTTCACTCCTACATACTCGGTAAGTAATTAAATTTCTTTAATTAATAAACTAAAAAATTTAACACTTCCACAAAATTATATTATGGTCTCGTTTGATGTGTCCAACCTTTTCACTACGGTGCCAAAAACAGAGGCAGTACAACTTGTTGGTGACCTTCTGACTTCATGTAACGTCAACGATGAACAAAAAATTAACATATTATCTCTCCTCAACCTCTGTTTGTCTCAAGATTTTTTTCAATTTAATGATAAATATTATAAACAACCTGATGGCCTAGCAATGGGCAGCTGTCTTTCACCTTTTCTGGCAGATGTCTTCATGAACAACTTGGAGAATGTACACATAGTTATTCCTAACAATAGTGAAATCCTTCATTGGTTCCGCTATGTGGATGACTGTCTTTGTTTTCTGAACTGTGAAGTCCAAGGAGCCAATGCCCTTTTGGATAAGCTGAATGTCATTCATCCAAACATCAACTTTACGATTGAACTCGAGTCTAATAAAAAACTCAATTTTCTGGACATCACTGTTCTCCGAAGTATGGTTGGCCTTGATTTTGCTATTTACAGGAAGCCTACCCATACTGACCATACTATTTCTTATTTATCCCACCATCCGTGGCAGCATAAAATGGCATCTTTTCATCGCTACGCTAACAGGCTACTCAATGTACCTCTGTAACTCGTCTTTTGTAGAACATTTACGTAATTACAACCATAGTTTTAGCCCTCATTCCAACTCAAAAATCTTACATAGTATTTCTTCAAAGAATTTCAACAGACTGGACTTTTTGGAGGATATCGAGATCAACAGCGAGTTGTCTCAGAACAACCACTGCCTCAATACTCAGGTTAATCTAAATAGATCATACATTCCTCTGCACAGGAGACTTCTTAACTAAGGTTCCTTTGTTTTTACTTGCATACTTCTTACTTCCTGAGTTTGTTCTTTCTTTATTTTCTGTAATAGCTATCCACTCAGAGTACTTTATTTATTTTATCTCTTCACAGCTCATTTTGGGTGGGGTCAGTCTTGCCCATATCTACTGCACTGATTATAAATACCCTAACAAAATTTTTATTTCAAATAAAAATTATAGCAATGATTTTCTTGAGTCATCATTTATGCTCTAGAAATTATTTATATAACACTTTTTTATATAACATTTTTATTTGACATTGATCTTATCTTTTGGCCTCAACTAGCTTAGTGTCAGCCAGTCTGCCCTCCAGACTTCCTTTCTAATGTTACTTGTTTCATTTGTATTCTGAATAACTGTCTGTATTAGTTTAACATTTATTTTTAAGATTTAAATTTACCGCCAAAAATTGTTTTGCGGTCAACTTCCTGTGGCTTCAGAGTTTGCTTGGCATGACTGTCAACTTCAACGACACATTTTGTCGTTCCACGTAAAGCGTGGTTGGGCATTGTCCTTTTTAAAATTATGTTGCCTTTTAAAATGCGACTTTTGACTTTTTAATTGTGATTTGACCATTGTTTGTTGGTGTTGTTTGTTTACTCTTCGTCGATATGTTCTTCAGGTCCAATGACAAGTAAGTGTAAGAACCTCTACCTTTTCCTTTGTCTCTAAAAAATCACCCAAAAAATTACAAAAAAAAAAACACCATTTTTAAATCTCACACCTATTTTATACCTTTTAAGCTTTAAACACTCTCTGAATCTTGATATAACATTGTCATTTCTTAATTTTTCATTTCATTCTTAAAGTTCTCACAGCAGCCATTTTCTTCTGCTAATGGGTGGTTCTTCTACTTACTTTTCAGGTAACACTGATGATGGCTTAGGCCGAAAGCGCTCTGATATGCTTTTATAAGAAGTCCTTTTGGATTAAATTTTACATGGAATACAAAGTGTTTCATTTGGAATAGTATATTAGGCCAACCCTACCCGTTTGGAACTTTAAAATCTTCGGCTACTTTATAGTGATCTAGGAAAGTACTACTATAAATGCTACTATAAATTAGAATAAGTAACTAAGTGTCGTGGCCGCGACTCCCCCCTAACTTAAATTGTTACTATAAAGTAACAAAAACTTAATGGAGGCATTATGGTAGCACTTGTTAGTGACCGCTACTTTAAAAATTTACTATAAAGTTTTTGGTCTTTCATGGTGTCATATTCGAAAATTCGGGTGGTTCCAGCCACTTCTTTAAATTAGATGTTTGCCACTTGCAATCGGGGTGTTTATTTTCCACTTTTATAGTAGGTAGGCACTAACCGGTCACTCTCGAAATATACTTCAAAGTGACTATCCCTTATCGAGTAACATTTTAAGTGGCAGGGTAGGGCTTGGGACTATACTTTAGGGGCAGTGACATTTTAAAATTGACTGGGAACTATATTTGCTAGTTGGGAAGATAAGAAAACTATGGGATGGGTCACAGTAGGTATAAGAAGACCCTCCACTAACCTAAGCCTAAGATTTTTGCATACTATAGAAAGTATACAAATTGTACCATTTTTTGATGATTATTTTAATAAATACACAAGCGTCTACGGGAAGGTAACAAGGCGGCCAAGGAAGCTTACTACAGGTAGGGTTGCCATCTTAGAATTTAGAATTTCTAAAACTGTAACATGAATGTCTAAATCCCCGGACATTTTGATTGAATCCCCAGACGCATTTAAACATTCCGGTATAGGATTCGGCACTCGGGTAAATTTCATTGGTCGATTTGGATTCGTTTCGCCAATTAAAGTGGAGTACCGAAATCGGTACCAGAATGTTCGAACAGTGCTGAAACATAGGTCGAAATGTTAATGAAATAAACGTTCGTAAAATCTAATATTTCACGTCACGCATGCATGGCCCTCCGCTCGCTACGCTCGCTGAGACAAAACTAACCAAGGCTAAAAGTGCTTGAAAACATAACGTTCAGAAAATAACTGGCGGGAACCATCGGATCATAGGCTAACCATCTGTGCCACCACGTACTTGGAGGCAATTGATTGCACCATTAAGACATGGGTAAACTAGCAACATTCCGACTTGTTTCAGCACCGTTCTAACATTCTGGTACCGATCTCGGCACTCCGCTTTAATTGGCGAAACGAATCCAAATCGACCAATGAAATTTACACGTGGTGCCCAATCCTATACCGGAATCTTTAAATGCTCCCCGGACGCACAATTCGCGTCTACCTACAGTAATTTCGAGCCCTCACGCATGCGTATGTGCTAATTCATATATTTTCCGTTTTTTTTCTTGATTTTGGGCATTGCTTAGCTTAGCTTAGTTTTGATTGGTTGCGCCCCCGGAGTGAGCGGAGGGCCATGCGTAAAGTGAAATATTAGAACCACTACACCCGGCTGCTGCCAAATGCGCAGGTTCGAAGGTCGAAATTTTGCTGTAGATAAACGCGAGTGAACGCACCGTGATATACAGTATATTATATAATGATCATGTTACATTTTTTAAGGCACTTACATTTTAAATTTGCATCCAATGTTGCTCTGAGAAATAATAGGGAAAACTATTCACTTTTGCAATCTAAAATATACTTTTTGAACTCTTTATATAACTTCAAGAACAAAAGGCGAGATCGAACAAGTGCAGCGCGTGAACACAGCAAAGCAAACGAACAAATAATTTGAAATCAAGTCAATAGTAGATATTTTCGTACCTCTTTGTTCAAATAAACGCAAAACATACAGTGATTTGAGCAAATATTTTATTCTTAACCATAGACGCGAGTCCTTCCGCCTAACGAGGCCTGGGCATGAGCCGACAGCGTGGGATCTGCGACTGCGATCAGAGTTCACGGAAATGTAGGAATGTTCGATACTATCGATCCATATCATCATTTAGATAAAAATGTACATTACTAATGTTGAGATTGCTTTATTTCCGTGAATATATTTTGGATTTTGTGGAACTTATAGTAATTCCGGACGTGGGTAAAAATTTTCCCGGACTTTCCCCGGACGCTCAAAAAAACAGGACAGTGTCCGGGGCAAAGAGGACGGATGACAACCCTACGTAGATGGGGGCTTCAAACACTTCGAGTTTTTTTTATTTTAATAGAGTTTTAGAAATTCTAATCTAACATTAATTCAGAAGATATTTATTCCATTATATGGTAGAAAATTGATCATATTATTATCTATTTTAAATAGACTACTTAAATCAAAATATTGACGTCTAGAATCCAAAGTGCGAAGATTAAAAAGTTGCATAATATCATCATAGTTACATTATATGTAATACCCAATTTATTTGCAATAAGTCTCAGATTTTTTGCACTCTTTCAACTTAATTTTTACTGGTAAAATACTATGGACACCATACTGGAACTGCATATTCCACTACAGATCCAACAATAGCACAAAATAAATCTTGCAACATATATTATTGAAATCTTTCAAAGTACGAATCATAAAACGTAACATTTTTAATGCACTGTTTACAGCCATCTGTATACGATCCAAAAAGTTCAATTTAGAATGAAACCAATTGCCTAAGTCCTTAACCAAGAAGATTCTTTCTAAATTAGCAGAATTAGCATTATAAGTGCAATGGATAGGATTCTTTTTCCTAGTAAAGGAAATAACTACATTTTTCGATGTTTAAGTATAAATAATTTTCATTACACTATTCAAAAAGTTAATCGATGTCATGCTACAAATCTTCTGTATCTTTTAAACAATTTATAATTTTAATCCGGACGGTTTAAGATAGAGAAATTCGATTTGTATTTTTAAAGGCTCTCTGATACATTTCATTGCAGCCAAAAATGTTAAAATATGTAAAAAAAATTGACAGCGAACAGTACATAAAATTTGTATGGCAGAATAGCTCCTAAAAAGTTAAGAGGGAAAGTGCAAACCGTAATTCTGTTAACTGTTTGGGTTTTATGACATGTCAAAGATGAAGAATTGTCGCTTTTAAAAACGCCTCCATGTTGCTTTGAATGGTAATAGAACCGTCTAATATTATGAAATCATAAAGTACTCCATGATACGTTTGAAATGAGGTATCGCAAGACACATTTCTATTTAAAAGTTCCAACATGGCGCTCGTCCGCCATTTTAACTATTGCAATTTGGGACGCCTACATTTTGTATCAAACAAATGAGCGTTTTAAAAGTTAGTAAGGGGGGAAGGATGTACATTAAAGACGCGCACTGTTTTCTCATATACATGCTTTTAATATGACGACCATCAACTGTTCTTTTATACAGCAATGTGTAAAAATGGATTAGATCTTTATTTGCATAAGGAAATTCCAATAGCATATTGTTCTTCACACGCGTTGCATACTATACTTTTTCTACGACTGCAAATAATATTGATATTATATAATATTTATTATAATATTATATCAAGCATCTTGTCTTTAAATTAAAATATTTATAGCTTACAAAGACCATACAAACACTTCTACAGCAATTCGTGTAACTAGCTGATGAGTGATGAGTAGGTATTGAGATGCCAGGGCTGGGACAATGCCCTACCCGGGGCGTCCTTTTAGGGTTTCGTCCCTCATTCTCGGGTTTCGCCCTTAGTTTTTGGAGTTATTCTTTTCATATCTTTGGAAAAAGGCGCCATTCACCGGCGGTCTCCTCTTATGGCTTTGCCCTCCCTCGGGGGACCCATTTTTTACATATTCGGAAAAGGGAGCATTCGGGGGTGAAGCCCTAAATTGGGGCTCCTTGAGGCCCAAAGCCCTAAAATAGGGCCCGTGGTACGGGGCTCATCTTTCACAGATTTTAATATGGGGCCCTGGCGGGGCGAAGTTTTTGAATTGGGCCCCCGGAGTGGGAGCCTCTTATTTGACAGATTTGGAAAAGGGGCTCCTCTACTGGAGCGAAGCCCTAAAATGAGGCACCAGGGGGCGAAACCCTAGAATGGGGCCTATGGTATGGCAGTCCCATTTTTTACAGATCTAGGAAGGGAATCCACGGGGGCGAAGTCAATATTAGGACTTCGCCCCATGCCTTAAAAGGGGAC
>JAEQML010081212.1:0-11293 GCA_016904865.1 Pissodes strobi
GTATGCCAATTCAGAGGCGACTATTGCTATTCATATGTGATGATTGCAGAAAACTTTTAGCCAGAATGCCATATATGGTAAACCTTATTGAGACCATAAAAAAAGATATTGATGAATTGAAGTCTGCATCGTCTGGTAGTTCATCTGTGTTGCAGAAGCCCTTTTCTGAGGTGCTAAAGGAAGTGTAAAAGAAGGTAAACATTCCACAAACAATGAGAATGTTCCAGCATTAATAGTGAAGCCGAAATCTGCCCAGAATACTGACATTACAAAAGGAGATATTCAGAAAAATGTTAATCCTACTACATTAAATATTGGTGTGAAAAATATAAAAAGCACCAAAAGGGGTAGCGTAGTTGTTAAATGCGCGACTAAAGAAGATATGAATATATTAAAAAGTGCAGCTGAAAAGTCCCTAGGAAACAAATATACCATTGAAACTTCCAAAATGCGATCTCCTAAAGTAAAGATAGTTGGTTATAGGGGTGAAAAAACTGCAGAAGATATTGAAGCCTCCATTAAAAAGCAGAATAAGTGGATAAACTCAAATGAACTACTTAATGTCACATATATAAGGAAAAACAAAGGGAAGAATACTGATTCTACAATATATATGGAATGTTCGCCGAGATTGTATTACGAATTTTTGACTGCAAAAAAGTGTATATCGATTGGGAGCGTTATCCTGTATATGAAGATTTGAGTGTGCCACGCTGTTTTAAGTGCCAAGGTTACTTTCATAAAAGTGATTTATGCACTAATCGCAAAGCATGTGCTAAATGCGGAGGAGAACATGACGTTTCCGATTGCAATAATCATAATAGAGAGTGTAAGAATTGTTGTTTGGCTAATATTCGTTTCAAAACACAGTACAATACTGATCACGCAGCATCTGATAAAAATTGTCCATCTACTGAATACCACATTCAAGTGTTAAAAAGTAAGACTAATTACAGTTTTTGATGGTTTTATTGGCTCAAGATGAAATTTTGCAGGAATTAACGGAATTGAGTGATATTGAAAAAGGAATATTGGTGGACGATGTTCAAATACATAAACATATTGACTGGAATAATAAACTTATAAACATTTTACATTTAAATATCCGAAGTATCAATAAAAATATCAATGAGTTACTTCTGTTACTGGAAAACTTTAAGCTTCAAACCAATGATGTAATTATTTTGAGCGAATGCTTTCAAATTTTATCAACTGAACAATGTAACATACCGGACTATAATACGTTCTATAACAAAGCAGATTACAATAAAAACGATGGAGTCTTGGTCTTAGTGAAGTCAAATATTAATGTTGACTTTTCCTATCATAAACTGCCTTCGTCATTGGCTACGATTAGTAGAATAACGTTAAAAAAAAAAAATATTTCTTTTGGAATAACAGCTGCCTATAAGCCTCCACCGATTTTAAAGCATAACTTTATAGGTGATGTATATGAATATCTTCTTTTGAACACTAATAATGATTTTGAAATCTTTATGGGTGATATCAATATAGACATTTTAAATCTTAATGATAACGATGTAATGTATTATCTGTCCTCCATGGCTGAACTTGGATATGTATCATATGTAAACTCGGCTACTCGTTTGGAAACCCATACATGCTTAGATCACATATTTGTAAGTCAGAAGTTGAAACCAAAACATATAAAACTAAAATCATTTATTCTTGATACACATATTACTGACCATAATCCGACTATGCTTAATGTAAATATTGAACAAACTAATGCTTTAAATAATAATCTAAATATAAACACTCCTGGTTCTGTTACCAGGACCAGGGTGGATCTAAATAAATTTAAACTATTGCTAAGTAGCCAGAGTTGGTCAGGTGTGGTTGACGTACATAATCCTGAAGTTGCAACAAAAAACTTTATTTTCTTATACCTTAAACTCCTAAAGGAATCTACTACTGTTTTTGATGTCATGGTTAACCATCGTAAGAAACTTAAAAAATGGATTACTTCTGGTCTTGTTACTTCAATTAGGCATAGAGATAAAATGAAAAGAAGATTGTTAAGAAATTATAGTGCAGTATTGGAAAGCGAATATAGAACATATCGTAATTGTCTTAATAAATTAATAAATAAGGCTAAAAATAATTACTATAAAAGTCAAATTGAAGTGAATAAAAATAACATGAAAAAAATTTATGAAATTATAAAAGATGCAACATATGAAAATTCTAACTTAAAAAATAATATTAACATACTGAATGATAATGGTGAGACTTTTGATTGTGATTTTGATATGGCTAATTATATTAATGATTATTTTATAAACGTTGGTGTAGAAATGGAGAAGCATATTGCGACACCTGATCAGGCATGCGCATTGGGGCCTGCCATACCAAACTCTATGTTTCTCTCTCCTCTAACTAAAAATGAATTAATCGAACATATTTCAATGCTGAAAAACAATAGTTCCCCTGGACATGATGGAATATCCTCTAAAATAATAAAATCAACGCATAATGAGATTGCTGATCCAATGCTGCACATAATTAATTTAATCTTTGAGACAGGTATTGTACCAAGTGATTTTAAAACATCAATTGTGATTCCGATCCATAAGTCTGGTGTTGTTGCTAGTGTCAAGAATTACAGACCAATTAGCCTAATAAATAATTTTGCTAAGATATTTGAGAAGAGTTTTAAAGCTAGGTTGGGTGGGTTTTTAACGGTGAACTCTGTTCTTTCGCCAAATCAATATGGATTTATCGAAGGTTGCAGTACCGCCGATGCAATGTACGGTCTAGTTTCGGAGGTTGTTGGGAATTTGAATGTTGGAAATAGGTGCATGGGCTTTTTCATTGATTTGGCAAAGGCTTTTGACACTGTTCCTCATGATAGACTTATCAGAGTTATGGAACATAATGGAGTGAGGGGAACGGTGTTGCAGCTGGTGAAAAGCTATTTAAGTGACAGAAGTCAGAAAGTCAGAGCTAATGATACACTTAGTAGTGAACTCAAAATAAGAATTGGTATACCGCAGGGGACGGTATTGGGTCCCATCTTCTTTATTTTATATATAAATTCATTATTAAAATTAACTACAGGTGGTAAAGCTATTTCTTATGCAGACGACACTGTTCTTATCTTTAGTGGTAGTGATTGGGATGAAGTAAAAAATAAGGCAGTGAGAGGACTAGCAATTATACAAAACTGGCTACAAACCTATAAATTAACCTTAAATTTAACAAAAACTAATTATGTAGCTTTCTCATTAACTGCCGCAAATAGACCGGCCTACACAAATATTTTAATTGATGGTCATGAAGTAAGTGAAGTTCCATATATCAAGTATCTTGGGATTATTTTGGATAAACATCTTAAGTGGGGGGCCACACATTGATTACTTATCTAACAAATTACGAAGACTTATTCATAAATTCTATCTGTTGAGGGAGTTTTTAAGCAGGGCAATTATCGAGAATATTTATAAGTCTCTCGTTGAACAGCTATTACGATATGGTATCTTGATATGGGGTGGACTGTATAATAATTGTCTATACAAGTTGAACATAGTTCAGAAGTCTATACTTAAAATTATATACAAAAAACACCGATTATATCCATCCCACTTACTATTCTCTGAAAAAATATGTAACATTAGAACTTTATATATATCCACTGTCTGTTCATATATTTATAAAAATAAAAATTTATGGAATGGTATAGACCATATTTATAACACTCGTAATAAGGCAGATGGAAATAAACAAATACCTGTTAACTATAACAACGTTAATTTAAGGTTTATCAGCTACATAGGACCTAAAGTTTATAATATAATACCCCAGGTAATAAGAAACATAGGAAATAGAAATAAATTTAATAAGGACTGTAAAAAATTTATTATTGAAAACTACAATGTTTTTCAATTTGTATTTGATTAGTTATAATTTTAAATTAATGAATAAAGATAATAATAAAATTCATGAATTAATTTGAGCTAGTTTAGTTCTTAGAAATATTTTGTTACATAAGTTAACTGACTTTTATGGCATATACAAGTGTTGCAACACTTAGGTGCCTTTATAAACTTTTAAATGTTAAACAATCTGTATATATTTAAGTATTTATCTTTTTTGTAATAAGATTTTGAAATAAATAAAATAAATAAATCAATTAAATCACTCCAAGTAGCAATTGTAAGTTGTAAGGCAGATTCACATGAATGATATTTTCTAAATTCCGATTGATTAATGAATAGCAAATTATTACTGTTTAAATAATCCATTAGCTGTTGATATACTCCCATTTCCAATATTTTTTCAAGGGCAGGAAGATAGTTTATGGGACGAAAATCATTAGCGTTGATACTATTAAATACTTTTGGGATTGGAGTTAAGTAGAGCATTTTAAAGTTTCAGGAAATAAGCCCTGTTCCAATGCCGCATTTATCAACCGCAAAACAGTTCCAATCGATGAGCGTTCGAGGCAGCACCTCGTTCGCTACTCTCTCGACCTTTTGCAAACTCTGCAATCGACGGGCGACCAACGCGAAAGCAAAGGCACGTAAGGATACGTATGATGGCAGACGAGGGCGAGGACCCATAACTCTGGCAGACTACGAGGAGACCACGAAAAAGCCCTCCAAATCAACGAAGACCTTCAAGACCTGGAGGCTACAATGCTGCAGCTAAACAAGTTAATTGAGTTCTTTGAGGACAAAATCAAGATCCAGGACCAATCATAGCTGCTCTCAAGGAGCAGAACTCAAGGTATGGTACCAATAATGACAATTCAGCTATCACACCACCAACCACCTACACAAAATCACCACCAATCATGGACGTCTCAAACTCATCTTCAGAGGCCTCGGACTCTGAGGAATTCACTACTATATCAAATAAAAAGAAAAGGAAATCGTTTAAACCTCAAATTTCCTCCGATTTTCCTGATCCTCCTCCATCAAACACCCTAAAATAAACGTTTCCAATCCATCCATTACTCCTACCCCTAACGTTGTCGAATCGGCCTCCAACAAAGGCTCAGGCTCTTCGAAGGCTGCTCCGTCCACTAGGTCAAAACAAGCTGCTTCAAAGCCTAATTCAAATATTAATAACATTCAGAGTACTACTCAAAGCTCTCAAAGTCAAGGCGACATCGTTTCTAAAACGCTTGTTCCGCCAATCGTACTCAGAGACAAGGCACGCTACACGAACGCGGCCAATTACTTCAAGGCCAATAAAATCAACCATGGCAAGGCTGCTGTCGTGCCGGAGGGAGGGAGTAAAGCTCTTTCCGAACACGCCAGCAGACTACAGCTCTATCTCAAAATATTTCCAGGCAAACAAGATCCCCTTCCACTGTTTTTGGTTTCCGTAGGAGCGAACGCTCCACGTAGTTCTACGTGGGGTGCTCGAGAATTGGACAACCGATAAGGTAAGGGGGAGCTCACCGAATTCTGATATCACCCAATCAACGTCGTTAGGTGGTATATATAGCAAGGCCATGCCCTTGGTTCTTGTTATGTTGCCTATCGGCGAAAAAAGCATTTACAACCTAGAGCTCATTGATAAATGTCTGTCAAGATCGAGAGTCAGCACACTAAAGCCCGCGACACTCAATGCCAAGCTGATCCAATCTGCGTCAGGTGCGCTGACCACTCACCACTGAGTGCCTCAGGCAAGGAGAAACTGCCCGACCCCAAGTGCGCCCTCTGTGGAGGCGCACACACTGCCAACTTCTCTGGGTGTGAAAAACATCCGTCTCAAGGCCGCGGCAGCTTCCCCAGGCTTGAAGGGCACCAAAACTCCACCGCCGAGCTTCAAATGGGGCTCGCAGGACAACTCCAAACTGACTACTCTCGTAGTTCGGGATTGCAATGCGGCACTCAACCCGCAAATGCTTACTTTCATTTCTTCCATGCAGGCATCCATGCAAAGCATGCAACAGCAGTTGCCACAATTTATGTCACTCATGCTTGCAAACAACAATGCAGCCCCCCCCCATGCCTTTGAAGCACGCATAAAGTGCCCATCGACTGCGTTAGGAATACAACATACACCAAAATTACACACAAGTACACGTCCATCAGTACACAAACACAGAACTCGACTCAATCATGAAGCTGAATTGAAAAATCATACTTTGTAACATCGCGAGAGCATCCAACTTCAAATGTCTATACAAGTAGATCAATACAAAAGAAGTAATAGGCATTGCCTGGCTTAAGAAATAACAGACTCAACATGACCAGTAACTGTAAATATATTTTTTAGGACTCTAGCATTTAATACATCATTTGCATTACACCTATTATCCAAATACATTGTAATGGTTTTAAGTTCCTGCAGTGACAAAGTCCTAAATGTATCAAGAGTTGTATTAAGTTCTGGCAAATTTATACTTGTCCATGTATTTGATATAGGGATTGATCCATGGATATCACTAATACTTTGCACGAAATAACTGTTAAATATGTTTGCTATATTAAAATCACCTTCAACAAGTTCAGATGTATTATTAGAATCAAATCTAAGTGATGCTAGTATTATTAAAGCCTTTACTTTCATTATTTACAGGTTTTTTTTAGTGACTGCCACATAGCTTTACTATTATTTCGGTTTAAATCAATCTTTCGAAAGTAGTAAGCATCCTTTTTCTGTGTGGAAAGATTTACAAATTTATTTCGGTACCTCTTATTCATTCCATTTCAGGATTTTATCATTGCCCCTACAATTTTTAAAATCTGTGAAAGCTTGGTTTTTATTTTTAGTAGCTAGTTTTAGTTCAGCATCGTACCAAGGCACATCGTTACCTCGAATAAAAACAGTCTTCATTGGAGCCATGCCATCAATAACTTTGGCACATTCCAACAGGAAATGTCGAAAAACGAAATCCACGTTTACCGAATTTAGAACGTCTGTCCAGTCCACATCAATCAGTTCATGACAGATATTGTCAATAATTGCATTATCAGAAAATATTCGAAATTGCTTTTTACATAATTGGAGTTCCGACTTATTATCATATTGAATTGCAACAGACAATGCAGAGTGATCAGACATTTGCAAACTTTTGTGTACCTTGCATAATATATCAAAATTGCTTAATGCCAAATCAATCAAAGTTCTACTTTCAGCTGTACATCGCGTGGGCTCAGTAACGTATTGACTTAGACCTAAAATACTTAAGGATTCTTTTAGTTTAGTTGTATAAAAATTATCTGACAAAAAATTTATATTGAAGTCACCAACAATTAAGAAATTTTTGTTATTTCCAATTACATCTTCACAAAACTGTTCAAAATCATTTAAGAAAACAGAATGGTTAGAATTTGGAGAATGATATAGGACGCCAATAGTAATCAAATTTATTTTTAAATTTTATATCTACGATAACACCCCGATAATTACCGGGCCGAACAAAATATTTTATATTTTTAAAGTTAATTCTATGAACATATGTAAGAACTCCTCCCGTATGTCGACTTTCAGAATTGTATCTAATTAAATTATAGTTATCTAGTCTACACTGAAAATCCTGAATATCTTCAGTCCATTTATGTTAAGGAGGAAATACAATTTAAAACGGTAATAAATATGGTGCTAGAAAAAAATATGTGGTTAGAAGGAATTAACCTTAGGGTTGGTGGCCAGAAATTTAACATCCTTAACGTTTATCACTCTCCCAATTAAAGCGACGGTAAGATCCTGGATAAACTGGAAGAGATTTTAAATAACTATGCTATAAAACCTGACACATTTATTTTAATTGGATACTTAAATATAAATTTAGTAAAAGAAACATTCTATTCTAAGAAATTAAACAATGTAATACAAAGAAGTGGAATGTCCCAAATAATGCAAAATTACACACGAGTTACATCCAATAGCGCTCCAATAATTGATCTCATAATAACAAATGATAAAGAAGTTAAACACCACATACATCATACACCAAAAATAGCTGATCATTATATTCTTACTGTAGAGCTTCATTCAGTAAAAATTGGACAATATAAACAAACTCATAGAGATATGAACAACTTCAACGAATTCCAATTTCAGTTGAATCTTATAGATTCTGAATGGCCAAAAAATAATGGAAATGTTGATGAAATGGCGAATTATTTGGTGCAAAATATAACGGAAAACCTAAATAACCATGCACCAGTTATAGAAAAAATCATTACCAATAGATGGGGTAATAAAATATGGTGGACACCAGGAATAAAATTAGAAATTGTAGAACGAGATAGATTATATAGAAAAGCAATTATAACACAGACTGTAGAAGAGTGGCATAGTTATAAACAACAGATAAATGAGGTTGATCAAATAATAAAAGATCAGAAAGAGGCATACTATCATGAGAGGATTGACGAATGCAAAGAAAACTACAGAAATGTGGAAAAGCATTAAAAAATTTTAAAAATAAAAATGTGACCAAAAACAATAAAGGAATAATATTTGACGGAAAATTAGAGTTTGATAAAACAAAAATTGTAGAAAAATTGAATAAATACTTTATAGACAGCATTGATGTTCTGGTGTAGGAATAGCAAATACGAAACAAATACTAGAAAATATAGAGAGCCCCATAAACAAATTCTAATACTTTCAGCTACTAGAATTTACAGAACTAAGGAAAATAGTCAAGCAGATGAAAGACAAAAGAAGTAGTACTGACGGAATCAATACAAGAATACTAAGGAGTTCATTTGAAGTAATTGGACATCGTTTCTTGGAAGTAATTAATACAAGCTTGGAAAAGGGTAATTTTCCCAAAGAATGGAAAAAGTCAGTGATAATCCCAATAGAAAAAGTCAGCAACACCAACAAATGTGATGAGTTTCGTCCAATCAATATGGTACCTACATATGAAAAACCCCTAGAAACAGTTGTAAATAAACAATTGAGAAAATTTGTTGAGGATAGTAAAATTCTTACTCCATTTCAAGCAGGATTCAGAAAAAAACATTTCTGTGAAAGTGCCCTCAGTCAGTTATTTCTAGGTGGAGGTGCATAATTGGTAAAAAAAAAAGTTCGTTGGTGTAGTCTTCCGTGCATTTGAGACTATAAACCGACATCTGATTAAAAAATTAATGAAATATAGTTTTGGGAAAAAATGTACATAAACGATGTTGTGAAGGTGGTGAAGAAGTGTGAGACGCAATTATTTTCAAATGACCCTATTCTATTTTATGAGGGTGAAGATGTTGATGTTGTTATGGCACTAAATAAAGACTTGAATAGGTTGTATAAATGGCTGTACAATAATAGTTTAAGTGTAAATATAAAGAAGATAAAATTAATGATTCTAAAATCAAAATATAATTTAAGTAATAATTTTAACCTTGCTGATGTAGTTATAGATAATGAAAAAATTGAACAGGTTAAAGAATTTAAGTACTTAGGGATAATACTAGATGAAAATCTTACATTTTCTAACCATGCTAATTATATAACAAAAAATATCTCTAAAAAACGAATCTCTTATGTAGGATAGAAAATGAATTAAGTAGTTGGACTAAGCTCCTAATTTATAAAACAATAATTTTGCCACATCTCAACTATTGTGCAACAATAATGTTTATGTTTAGTAAGGAAAATATTGATACATTGCAAAAAAAAACAGAACTGTGCATTAAGATATATATTAAGGTGTAATAGATATAAAAGGATAAAATATATGTTAAATGAAACCAATTTATTAAGTGTAAGGCAGAATATATTCCTAAATACAATGATTGTGATATATAAAATAAAAAACTGGCTGTACCCAGATCACATCGCAGAAAGATTACAATTTGTACAGTATATACATACCTACAATACTAAGGCTAGATTCTATATATCAAATGAAACCTCGTCTTTTATACAAAATAGTATCTTTCATAAAGGGTTATTAGAGTTTAATAATTTGCCTAATGAAAAAAATGTTTAAATAATATGCTTAAATAATATGTACAATTCAGATCTAGGCTTAGAACTTATATAGTTAGTAACTATAGTTTATTATAAGGAATTAACAAGATGTATTGTTGTTTTTGATTAGCCACGGCTATTAATAAAGGATTTATTTATTTATTTACTAATACGAGTTTCGCTCAACAAAATAATTTTTGGTGACTTCAGAACAATGCCAAAAACAAATTCATCTTTGAGTGGAATAAAGCTCTGTATATTGGAATAAACAATATCTAGATATAAGTTGTCATATGAACTTCTAGCTTTAAATAAACATGCTAGTTTTTTTTTAACAATTTTTGGCAAACAATTTATATATTTTATAGCAATATCTTCCTCACCACCCTCTCGTCGTCGGCCCAACTCATTTTTTTATTTTTTCAAATTCATCTCGTTGTTTTGGTGTCAAATCCGTGGTAATGTTAGACACGCTCCGACCGATCAAGCTTGCTTTTGTTACCCATGATATGCAGTACATCGATGTAATTGGAAAGAGTGACTTTTAAGGCTCTTCGATTGTTTTTGTTGCGTTTTCCAACTCTCAAGGCTTTCAATACAGTTGGTGGGTTATCAGTAATACCACGAAAAATTCACTGAACTCCATCAGTTGATTCTGGATCCTCTATTAAGTTAAATATCATAATGTTATTCGCTCTTTTTTTGTCGTTCAAAAACCTCCTCCATAATGTCCCCTCCAGCGAAAGGCCCTGTGTCAGTTTCCGCAGCGTTGTTATTATATAAAGGACATCAAGCAACTCCAAGGGTACAAAGAAAAGTGACTAAAATACCTCTAGCACTAAGGACCATGGAGTACGCAGACAGACTACGACATTTGCATCTAACATTACTTAGGGAGCGAAGATTCCGTGGAGACCTAATCGAGACCTTTAAGGGGACCTCTCGATATTACTTGTTACCTTGCAGCAACCTAATACACTAACTACGTCGCGGCCGTTAAGGGGTTACACTAAAAAGTTGGAGAAGGAGAAATCCAACAAACTGGTGAGTAGGAACTTTTTGGTTAATCGTGTGGTCGGCGAATGGAACAATCTTCACAGAAATACAGTGTCTGTAAACAATATAAACACTTTCAAAAAACTAATTGATGTCGAAATGAAAGAAAAAAGTGTCCCCTTTTCCACTATAATCTGTAAAGCTTGATGGGAACAACTTCATCGACTCTGCCGCTTGTTTGCTTCTAGAATAATAATAATAATAATATGTATTTACCGGCTACCAAATGGTGACTTTAGGATTTTCCTTGAAATTGTAAAATGAATAGAACTATATATCTTTGGAGGCTGGTAGGAATAGGAGTCTGTTATTTGATCTGTTTCATAGCTTTAAT
>MU197101.1:276-10757 GCA_016904865.1 Pissodes strobi
ACTTTGACGTTATTTATAAATTGTCGCTGTCATCGTAAATTTACAACAGAATTACGTAGGATGCAATTATCGCCGTGCTCTTTCGGTTTCTACAGTGCAATTATCGGAAGTAATTGCACAAGTTGCATCAAAATTACCGACAATTCGGTGTCGGGCTCTTTTTCCAAAATATGAAAATGACCGAATGCAGTTTTTCTAAGACAACACGCTCGAATGCAAAATTATCTGGTTATTTTTATGCAAGAGTGTAATTC
Source organism: Pissodes strobi (assembly GCA_016904865.1). Lineage (NCBI taxonomy): Eukaryota > Metazoa > Arthropoda > Insecta > Coleoptera > Curculionidae > Pissodes > Pissodes strobi. The sequence goes on from MU197101.1 coordinate 531, forward strand.
AGCGGAATATTTCCCGAATGAAGACATGGTTTTAAAATAGTATATTAAGATACTAGTTTTAAAAGACCATATTTTTCGCACTAGCACGAAATTAGAAAACGACCCGCTTGCGGGGAGTTTCCTAACGTGCAAGTGCGCTAAATGTCTTTTAAAACGTGTATTTTATACTATTTTTTCTATTTTGCACGTTTTTTTAATGAAAAACATTAATTTATCCAAGTCGCGATCAAAAGGTGGACGGCCATCTTGCCACTTTTGACGTCTGTATTATTAGGAATCCCATTCAAAACGGTGCCGAAATTTTTGCTAGTGAGCCTTGACATTGAACAATATTGTTAATATCATAGCAACCAGTCAACAAAAATAGTATCGAAAAGAGCTTCCTTTCGATACTACTGCGCGTGTCGAAAAGACTTCTTTATGATACCAGAATAGAAAAAATACATTTTTATTCTCTTCTTTTAATTCAAAAACGTACATGTAACTGTCAACAAAAGATAGGGTATATTTTGACTTTACTTTGACGTTATTTATAAATTGTCGCTGTCATCGTAAGTTTACAATGATCGTGGACACGGAATTAAAATAGTTTATTTGTTTCGAATTCATCTGCAGATGCGTAGTTACATATTGTCATTGTATTTCCTGTTCAGTCGTATATAAAATGTCGGTATTTAATAATGGGCATTTCTGTGTACGTGACTTTAATTTGTATTGCGGACTCAAATTTACTGATAATAGTTGGCACTTTACCACAAAAAATAAAAAAACAAACGGGCTATAACGAATATTTTTAACAAATTTTTTATTTCTGAATTTTTAACAAAAGTAGATTACAATATATTTATTATGATTTAAGGCTGCACACTTATTACGTTTCGCTCTAAATACATAGTGCCAAAAACTTACTGCATTAAAGAAGAAACTTTTTTTGGCGATTTTTTTTCAGCAACCATGCCGGATTTTTTTAACAAAACATGGCGCTTTTATGTATTGTGTCCAATTAGAAACATGTTTCCGGTATTTGAATACATTTCTTCCAAAACTTGCCTATAGTGACACATAAGAATACATTTCTTCCAAAACTTGCCTATAGTGACACATAAGAACCGGGATGAAACCACGGGGAAACAATTTAGACATATGTTTCCAATAATCGATCAAGATTTTGCTATAATGTGACTATATGGCCTCGCAGATCCATTTTGGTAACCTGTAAGGCAGCCACGTTTATTATATGCGCAAAATGTGGCTATGTTAGCAATCGCTATATCAGAAACAATTATGTCTAGAATGCGCCCTGTGTGTATCGAAATGTTTCCATTCGGTCTCGATTTGAACGCATTCCACATTTTCAGAGCTAGTAGTGCATGGCAGATACAGATTTAAATGGTTTCCTGTACTTTCATTGCTAAGTGCAGAATTTCCATTTTCCTCTATTAACGAAGGTGATATCTGGTGTGATATCGATGGTACCATTGGTACCTTCTTTTTATGCTTCTTTCATGAATTCCAACATTTTCTTCTGACTTTCCTACATTTCCTTTTGTACACAACGGTATAGTAGGTTGTATTATACACATTTCGCTCAGCAGTTTTTTTTTTAATTTTGCGCATTTTTCTGGAAGCTTTTTGAATTCTCAAACCCCAAATTGCCTTTATAACAACACTATATTATTATCACTCTGTCTACATACATTTGGGAGAAGTTAGGTGAGCTAACACATTTTAGCAACAAAATGGAAATTATGCGTTTAAATGGATCCGTATGGAACTTAATGCGCCCGTTCTACACATTTTCTGTGCAATTGCAAAACATCTAACTTTCATATCCCTGAAAATAGGTTTTAAGCAAGTTTTTTTCAAAAGTAACAAATAAAGTATACAGATATATACTTTAAAATTTAATAAATATTAATATTTAACCATTATTCTCATTTTCACATTTTGCCAATAGATTAACTGAAACTCGTTCAACTCTGCATGTCGGCCCAAAGACCTGTGTTCCTTCTTAAATTTCTTCACCCCCATTATCTTATATCAAATTACACAATGCCCTTAATCGTAAATTACTTGAAGAAAAGTAAAAATGTCAAGACGTTAAAATTATGTTTTAAAACTTAGAATACATTACGTAACCTATTCACAGGGGGTGATTTTTGGGTTCTATTCAAAGAAATGGCATAGATTATTTTTAGTGCCGCGTGGGAAAAGAAATTTCGATGGCATTATCCTTTCATCGTAATCCGATATGGTCCATCGTAAATTAACTGAATCTTTTGTGCAACTAGTTTGATGAGATTTATTTTTAAAGAAGTAAATTACCCACTTGAAAGCTATATGTCAGACACTTTCTGGTATCTTCGAGTATTTCTACCTGCTTGGACAAGATGGCATCGATTATAAAATTTAAAAATATATAATTTTATTTCCTCGAAGCTTAAATTATGCAGAAAAGCCATTACGTTCTTGAAAAGGGACAGATTAGGGTAGACATTTTTTAACATTCGATTCCCATGCCTATATCGTTTTCGCAATAAGGGCGAGAGTTGCAGTTCCTGGAGGATTAATCGAATGCGAGGGTTTGGGATATAGATACGCCCCAGAATTTTATATATGCACTCACTAATTTTCTTTTAAAGGCAAAGAGCGTTACGGTTGCCAGTTTGTTCATAAGTCACTTATTTTATTTGGAAAATAATCAACCTCCAATTTGTCTATATAAGAGAAAAAAAAAACTTGAAGCAATCTATATAACTTCGAACTACTTTATACACAATTATACTCCCAGTTTACCAGTCAACATATTTTTTTTTTATTGTACCAGTGTAAAAGTTAATTTGAGCAATGGCTGAGAATAATCAAATTGAAGAAGCGGTCGTGGCTCGTGAAGTGCAAGAAGAAGTGGTTGATTACGATCAAATTGTTAATATATCGGGTCAGCCACTAAGATTCGAACACTCATTGACCGACGTGACATCTATCCATAGGCGAAGAATAATTCTATTAAAAATAGATCCAAACGGCGCTTGGGAAGATAATAATGATGACGATGATGCTGAAAGCGATGATGACGAAGGAGCTGATGTGGAAGGAGAATTGGGTAGTGTGGGACACGAGGGTGATGTGTGCGTGAACAAACTAAGTGCTAGTGATGTCAGAAACAATTTTGGTGATAAGGATGTGTGTGTAATCCAAAGTTACAGTAAGATTTTGTCCGATCGATGGGGGACATTTGCCCTCTGTTTAAGTTGTAGTACAATCCACTTGCACTATGTGGGGCGGGGTCATGTGGAACATGTCAACTGCCACTATAAGAGGGCATTTGTCCGGGGTGCAAGTGATCTTCATTGCGCTATATGTAGAAAACCTCTTTTTATTTTAACACCTGAAAATGCATGTTTTGCATGTAATAACTCGGAGAGAAGGGAGATAGTTAATCATATAGCACAATGATGAAATGGTTGAGTGTAGTATGTAGTTTGTATGTAGTTGTATATGAAGTTTTCCCTCGATAGGTTAGATTAGATTTCTATTTTTTCTAAAATCTATTAATAAGTGAATTATGTATTTTAGGTTACTAGTTCTGATTTTATTAGCTAAAAAACTCCTTATTGTATATATTTGTGCTTATGAAATATGTGTGCTTAGAAATATACTCAATTAAATTGTATATTTTAGATAAACATGCAGATTTTAGTTTTAAGTTTGAACAACTACTTTTAACCTTCAACTAAAGTGCCATTATGTCATGTTTGCTATGTTTTAGGTATTCGAAATATGATTTGAAATATCATAGATGCAAAAAAGAATTGTATCAAATCACATTAGCAGAAGTGTGTCTAAAATGTTATGCTCAAGTCGTAGAGTTAGATCTGATGGATATACCAAATATACCCAATTAAATTGTATATTTTTTAATTAACATGTAGATTTTAGTTTTAAGTTCTGAACACCCCCATGTCAAGAGTGTTAAACTTAAGCATCCCAAATTTAAAAAATGCAGATTTTTAGTTTTAGAAATAAAAAAATGAAAACACTGACTTTTGATTTTTAATAAATAATTAGAAAAGTACTTGACTTAGTTTTTCGAACGAACCCAAACCCCGTGAAATATGGTAGCTTAATATATGACATGTCAATGTGTTGTTAACAGGTGCCATTTTATACATACTAAGATATTTTTTCTAGAGCTGATGTACTTATATTATATAAAAAAACAACGATTAAATTTTCAATATATTACAAAATTACAGGAATGTTGCAAATATACAATTGTCTTACAATGTTATAAGAATGTTGAAAACAATGTTTTGTTTTGTCTTACAAAGTTACAAGAATGTGGTAAATAATGTGTTTTCTTGTCTTCTTTCTCTCGAGGTGTCTTGTAAGCTTGGGTTCCATCAAACTGATGTAACTTCTACATCTTCATAAAAGCAATGTTTATCGACAAGGTCCTTGGGAGTTTGTGGGATTTCAGTTACCAATAGCTTCAAATCCCCTTCAAGTATTTGACTGCAAAATGTGTCCAGATCAATGTAATCATAAACAAACTTCTCACACACGTGTGCGCCAATACAAAAAAATTAATGCATCCTTCAGGTATTTAGCATATTTTTCATCGTCCACATCGTCAACACTCTCTCAAATATTCGATAATATCTTCACGCATATTTCTTAGCAGTGCTGCTAAACTTCTAATGTATGAAACTTGATTCTCATTTACAAAATTGACCATATTGCCCTCTGTGCAAAAGAAAACATCGTGCCAGCATTTTGATAATTCATTATAATTAAATATAATCAAAATTTTAAAACTATTACAGTTCCAAGATAATGCAATTATTCCAGATTATCAACAACTTCTTCGGTAATAATTTCAACAGCTCTTTTCGGTAAATAAGAACTAAAAACAACAATTTTCTTTATTAAATAATGTTGCAATAACACTTTTCCCAAAACGACCATTTGTTAATTGTAGTTTCTTTATAATATATCGCTTTCCAATTTCTAGAGATGAAAAAGGTTTACGTTCTATTTGTTCCACTGATTTGTCAAAATTCTCATTAATTTTGGTAATTGTTTCTTGTGAGAGAGACATTATTGTTTGAAATAAGTAGTAGTACATTTAATAAATGCACCTCACAGATAATACAATATGCAACTATCAGAATACTGAACACAGTGCTTTACTAGTCAGAAAGGTTATCTGTTTCCAATATTATGGCATCTTATATAGCCCCTAGAACATATTTATCAAGGTTATGTTACGTCATACCGAATTATGTAACCAATATTCAGTCTCAAGAGCGTTCAAGGTCATCGGTCCGATCTTCAAATATCCTCAAGGACACGGTGTCGCTTCAAATTATCTCAAGGGCACACAAATTCAAAAAGGGTGTTAAAGGTCATACACGCTTGGAGCAATCCCAAGGTCATATGCACAACCATCAGCAAAAAAAAACTCATGGGTATTCAAATTATCTCAATGTCATTCAAGGTAAAACATACCACAAAACAGTCCCAAGAGCCAAGATCAAATTATCTCAATGTCATACAATAACTGTTCTCTGCATCATTAAACCTTTTACATCGACCACAATATATTTCTGACGTCACACTAAAAGTTCCAAGGACGACGTCGGCTACGCTCCAAAGAAAATCGACCCCGACTACCTGCCAAAAAGGATCGACCTCGGCTACCTGCCATTCAAGGTTGAATACACCCGAGGCCAAGTGGGCCCCATGGGTGTTCAAGGTCATACAATCCCAAGGTCAAATGCTCGATCTTCAACAAAAAACCCAAGGACATTCAAGGTCAAAATGCCCCCCTTTGAGAATCGAGCCTGGCTATACTTTACTACTGCTGTCAGTGAACACTGTCAACAATAATTATATTTTTAAAATTGCGGGTTCGATTGCATTTTAATTCCGTATTGATAAGCAGTTATTGAGTAAGTTCGATTAAATAATAACCAATTTGTTCCTAAATTAGTGATTTTTTAAATGCAGTCACAAATTGAGTGATAAATACAATTTTTAGTTTAATAACTCTTGAGTTGTTGACGCTTATGTTTTGTTGCCTGTTTGTATTGTATCTATATTGCTATGACAACACTTTTACCTCCGCCGGCGGAAAAGTGAAAAGTAAAGCTCCGGAGGAGGAAAAACGAAACTTCACGGCCGCCTACACAGTCGAGTAATGACGGATTTACTGTCGTTGAAGAAAAAAGGATTTTTGTATACCTATGAAATTCCCATATAGTATGTTTCGGAAAATTGGTAACTAATCCAGTATTTACTGTGTTATAATTTGTCCCAATTTTATTTAATATGTACCGTGTGGCCAACTAAGAATGGCACTCGGCTATATCTGGAAAAGTAATTGTCGTAAAGACTTGCGGTAAAAAATTTATGAGTAAAGCTGCCAAGGGAAAATGTTGGAAATTATTTTTAAGTCTCCAAAATGGCCGCCAAGGGGCATAATAGCCATCTTAAATTTTAAAACCCGTTTTTTTTGCAAAATTTTCTTAAATTAAAAATAGTAGAATGCATTGCCATTTTAAAACAGGGATAAATTAAATTACGTTTTGTAAAACACGTTTTGCTCTAGCCCGTAAAGGAAAGTGATGGAACGTGTTCGAACATTTTCGGAAATAAATGTCAATAACTTGAAAATGGCTGGACGGAACTTAAAAACTTATAGTCGTTGAAAATGGCTTTTTTTAAGCTATCAATCGTGCCTTGCGTGGGGTGATTGCGACTTATCACCTAGCCGCTAGAGGGCGTTTTCTGACATAACCGCAAATAAGTCAGATTTTAAAAAAATAAATAAATGCAACGATGCCACTATTTTAAAACAAAAGAGAGCCAAATGAGATCCTAATACGGTAGTGAAAACCGCATTTCGATATATCTCATCTAACCTAAAATATAAGTGAAAGAAATCAGAACACGAAATAAAATCGGATTTTGGGACATTTTTTCGAAAGGAAGAACCGTTGTTATTTGTTATTGTCCTCATTTTAGCACAATATATAATAATTGACTGCTAAAATACCAACATAATTTTTAAAATCTCAATAATAATTAACATTCAGTAAATATGAGTGAATTTTGCCGTTCTGTCCACACAAAATTCGAAATTTTTTAAAGAAACCAAGTAGGCTAGCGGCAACAGTTAGGTATATTATCGTTGCATTGAAAATAAGCACGAAACAATGCATATCAAACACTTCTATGGGTAGAAAATTTATTTTTTACAAATAAGACCAACAAAATATCGCATACCGGCTTATATCTCAAAAACTAGCCTGCTAGATGGTGTAACAGCCATCACTGTAAAATTAAGATTTTCGTCTTATTTTGACTGATTAACAGGTATCGAAAATATCTGGAGTTCAATTCTTACACATTTCCTGATTCTTTTTGTTCGCAGAACGAAGACTAATATTTGTTATATTTTTTAATTAAAATATTTGTTAAATAATAATATTTTTTGTCAATGGTCAAACCTACTTGAGTTAGTAAACGAATACCGTTAGCAGATATCATAAAGTCCGCGTGCATTCAATGATCAAAGTTCGAATTTCTTGAAGACTAAGCGGTTTATCGAGATCAAACAAGTAATACCTTTTTTCCTTAAAAATAACCAGTTTATTACATTTTTTATTCAAAATCGCGATAAAGTTTTAAAAACATCTATTCATCGTTGCCATCCCTAATTATCATTGCATTGAATCACTTCCACAGGTGGAAAATTAATTTTTTTTCAAAATACAGCCCCAAAAATATCTCATACACTGTAAAAATCTGCAATCTTAATATGATTGACATTTAGTTATCGTCATTATAACTTTTGCGATTTAGTTTTCTAACGCATAGGTACTTGCTTTCTTTAATAGTTCGAATTTTGTGAGGACACAAGGGCAATCAATATTCATATTGAATGAATATTAATTATTATTGAGATTTTAAATATTATGTTGGTATTTTAGCAGTAAAATAATATATATTGTGGTAAAATAACGATAATTACAATTTAATAGCAACGGATCTACTGAAAAACTATCCCAAAATCCGATTTTTTTTTTAGTTTTGATTTATTTACTTATGTTTTCGGTTAGGTAAGGGATATCGAGATGCGGTTTTCACTGACGTATAACCTGTTTTAAAATTTAAGATGGCTATTACGTCCCCTAACGGTCATTTTGGAAACCTAAAAATAATTTCCAACATTACATAATAATATTTTTAAATCCATTTATAAATTATTGCTAAACGAAATCAATATAAATATTATTAATTTATGTCCAGAACATATCGAAAAATTATTAAAAATTGTAACAAAAACAATGCTTTACAAACAAATGAAATGGGAGTGTCTGAAAAATTCAGTTGCAATATACGTGACACCAAAGATGCTCAAAATAAACCACATAGAAAAATTAGAATTTTATCAAACCAATGATTTTTTCTAAATTATTTTCATTATTATTTGCAAGCAGCGTGTGCGCTAAAATTTTGCTATTATTAAAATCAAGAAGTCTGCAGAAAAATTAAACTGATTATTTGTTTTACTGTAAATTATAGAACAGTGAAAAAATATCGATACGTATTTTTTAATTTCCACTAAAGATGATTATTACGAGAGCTATGCCAGTTTTTAGTTTTGTATATATAGATATAATCGTTGACTGATTCTCAGCCAACGATATAATATACTAAGCATGGTGCGACGTAACAATTCATATACATGGTGACGTCATAAGCATATTTCATAGTGTTGTATCTGCCTCATTTTTCGTCTATGAAAAAAATAAAATTTTGATGGGCTATCAAAATTAGCAATAAAAATTTTAATGAAACTTCCTCATTGTGGTATTCGCTTGACCACTAATTCCGACACGTTGACAACCACTAGGTACTCGATTATTCGCCAAACAATGAAACCTTGGAATGGCCACCAGAAAGAGCAGACTATTCTACGCGATTCTCGAATCGCACAGACGTCCCAGGCGACCACTGATAAATTTTACGGATTTAGCTGGATAAAAAAGTCAAAACTGAAACATGCTTTACCATAAAGTAGTTATCCTCCAAGTTAATGCTAAGAAACCCTCAGTTACTTACGCTATGCTTAGGTAAATCAATCATCAACTTAGTTGACTATGTTTATTTATAAAATTTGGTAAATCCTTTATACATAATATTATTTTACTAGTTTAGTTTTGTATTCTTGCATTATTTTATATACACTACCACATTTCACGTGATGTCTCACGTTTCACTTTATATTTTAGGTATTAACCTTCTGCTTAATATTTATTTTTTCCAATAAAAATCTAAGTTGTTTTACAATGATATCATGTTTTATTTATTTGGCACAACTTTATCTCTCCATGCTTCTCAATTTCAATCTTAACAAATTATAACTTATAAAACATTTTTGCTTTCGAGCGACGGTAAGTGAGAAATAAGTATTGTAGTCAACCAAAAATTCGGCTGCCAGCAAAAACTTAAATAAAAAACAAATTCATATAAGTACATGCCAATTTATCTTATTAGAATTATATTTAGTTTACTTACACGGAATGTTCATTCTAATGGCATGATAATATATTAAATTATTCAGTAAAATATAACATCTTTATAAGTAAATATCGTTAAAATCCTTGGTCTTATCATAATTTTTTCGGTCAATGCGAAAACTCCATACGTGCGAAAACTATTTCTTGTGAACATCCGTTGGCCGCTGGCCGTTGCCCGAGTATCTTAAAGCGCCACGCGACTGGATCTAATAAATGAATCAAGAATGGTATGAATTCCTTTCGCATTTCCAGGCATATGCCGCGAGGTCGCACCACCAATCAGTGGGTGAGACGTAAGGGTATCGAAAAGGAAGGTGTCACGTTTCTAGGCACGGCATTTGCGCGTCTTCCCCTATTATCAGTCAACGGTGAGACTGACAACAAATAATAGTTTTGTAAAATAAACTTTAATTGGTCTGATTGTATAATTGCCATAATGTTAATAGGTACTCTCATTTTCTATACATTCAATTAGCCTTGATTGCTATAGCAAATTGCTCGGTATTATAGACCCTACTAGAGTAATAAAACTGAATGTGCGAAATAGTTTGAAATAATTCCATAAGAGAATAAGAATTTAAAGTGGTCTTTGATATTTAGAGATTTTTACTTACCACGAATACCAGGTTATAGTTTA
>JAEQML010081216.1:0-11293 GCA_016904865.1 Pissodes strobi
TTTTATTGGCAGTCTATTACCAAGTATAATTTAAGTGTTTTAATTAAGTTTCTCATATTTTAATCAACAACGTAACTAGCGCAGTTGGTAGGATTTCCTGTACAAGACGTTAAAGTGTAGTGCCTTTTTGGAAAGCTCTTCAACAAATTGGTGATTTTCAAATCTTTGACGGGAAGATAAAAAAAAAACGTGCATCGTGTGAAGAGAACTGTACATTCCTTCACGCTACAAGATTTATGGGACCATAGTATTGGAGCACGTCCAAATAGTGGTCAGCAGCCATCCTGGGGAACGCATATCCTTGCAGAAGGCTTAGTTAGCGCAGAAGAAAAAATAAAACTACGAAGAAGAAGTAAGACAATTTAAGCTATTATTTAATTTGATTTCCCAATCCAATTATATTATTTTGTCTACCTTTTTGAAAGAGTTATTCTCTCTTGTTTAGAAGTAGCTCTCTCTTGCAATTTTTACTTCTATTTATGTTTAGTAAGTTTAAATCAACTGTAGAGAAAAATCGAGAATATAGGCGTAAAATTCGAGTTCTACAAATGTCAAGTTCTTCAAATACTGATTCGGATTCTGATCTTGAAGATATTTTAAAAGAATTACCGAAAGTTACTCCACTTACAGATAATCCTGATATCAATAATATTATAAGTGACTTAGCTAGAATTGGCATATCAACTGCAAATAATCATTTAAATACTAATATTAACATGGCGGAAGTAAATTATTCATAGTTGCGACTTTTTCTTGATATTATACCATCTTTTAGTGGCGAACCATGTGAATTGAATAATTTTATTGCGGCATGTGATGAAGTTACTACACACAATACAAATAATGCCACGCTTGTTAAATTAATTTTTCGTGCTATTTTAAATAAACTAAGAGGAAAAGCTTGAACTGTTATATCAATTAACTACTTGGCAACAAGTTAAGGAAATATTAAAAATTTCTTTTTCTGATCAAAGATCATTTTCTTGTTTACTGCAAGAATTACATAACATGAAACCACAGGTTAAAGAAAATTCTTACAGTTTCGGTGTTAGATGTCAATATCTAAGAAGCTTAATTTTTTCATCAATAAATAGTGATAATACACTTAATCAAATGGAGAAAATAGCACAAATAAATAACATTGAGAAATTAGTGTTGATAACATCCCAAATACAACTAGCAATTAGGCTTAAAAATCCTGGAAGCCTTGAACAGGCTATATCTGCTAGAGGAAGAAAATTTCCTCTCTATGATAAATGATGGAAAAAAGAATTTTTCCACGAATTTAAATCCCATCTTCACCCGAAATCAACCACAAGTACCAAGGCCTAGTTTTCATGCCCCATTTACTTCAAGTCAATATTCACCTTTACCACAAACTTCTTATGTAAGACATTTCCCTAGTCAACCAATTAATGTGACGCCAAGGCAGGTCCAACCTCCCAGATATTTTTCAAATCAACAAGTTTTTGGAAAACAGCCACATATTATTGTATGGGAACCTAAAGGAACTATTCAACAAAAACCAACCCCCATGTCTGTTGTGACGAGACAGACAGTCCAAAAACAAAATACTTCTTTTCAATCGACTTCAGCCACAAAATTTTCAATCCCAGCCTAGATCCAACCTTATATTTGAAGAATTACATTACATGAATGATACACAGTCAGAGTATTATAAAAACTTTGATGATACACAATTAGAACATTTAAACATTAGTGAAAGTGATCTACAAAACGCTCACTGTTTGACTCAAAGAGATGAATTCCACATGAATAACACTGAAGATTTAGAAGCTGAAACTGATGGCGACTATTATATTCCTAAGACAGAAAAAAATACTCGTTGTTATATTCGAGAAGGTGTAACAATCATAAAAAATGGTAAAGGAATAGTAGAAATGCACAACCTAAGTAGTGAAGAACCTTATGTCGATCTAAGAAAGCCCTTAAAAGCTTACTCTATAAATGAGTTTGATGTGTTTAAAGGAAAAGAAAACACAGTTGCAGATGCTTTGTCAAGAAATTCAATCACCGATCAGAAGAGTCAATCTCTTTTCAATGAAACCGGAGATTCAGACGAAGTTATAAGACAATTCATTGGAGAAAAAAAGACCATCGTCACTACTACTATACATTCAGCAGACGAAATGCCTATATTATCTTTACCCTATTACGAGACACCACTAAACCACCATAAAAACCAAATGATTATAAACATTTCGGAATCCTCTGTACCACTTTGCATTCAAGGATAAATATTCGGTAACCAAAGGTATTTCATTAATCTTCGAAGACGTCATCTAGATGAAGATCTAGAAGAGTTGATTGCTAACTTAATCAATAACCAAACCTATCATCTATACTTTCACGATAAGGAACATGAAAGGACCTTTGTTACACACTTACAAGAAAAACTTATCCCCATCAACTCCAAATTATTAATATGCTCAACTTGGCTGACTGATGTAATATCGGATAATGACAAACAGGATAAAATGAATTATTATCACGTGTATAAAACAGGACATAGAGCCTAACAACAACTATTGACTCTATAAAGAGAAGCTTCTATTGGCCAAACGTGGACAAGGATGTAGCCAACTACATAAATAATTGTACTATATGCCAGAAAGCTAAATATGAACGAAACTCAAACAACTTTGAATTTCAAAAGGTTTCTATAGGGTCAAAACCATTTGAAAGAATTCATCTGGATACTTTATCCATCTCTAAAGAAAAATATTTGATAGTAATTGATACCTTTTCTAAATTGTCACAAGCATATCCAATATCTGGGGTTAATGCTGTCAATGTATTAGATGGACTATTGATGTTTATATCTCACTATGGACTTCCCCAAGTCATACCGGGTCCGGCAAAATGTATTACCCATTTTTAACGAGTTATTTCTTATTTCTTGAAAATAGCGTCTAGCAAATGACCGCCTTCTTGAACAATGCATTCTTCCAAATTCTTGATAAATCTTTGCATTACGTCGCGAAGGATGTGCCTTGGAATAGCATTCACTTCATTTCTTATGTTAGCTTTCAGTTAATCAAGGTCTCTAGGTTTATTTACATACACTTTACTTTTAGAAAGCCCCAAAGAAAGAAATCGGGGGCCGAGAGGTCTGGGGACCGTGCAGGCCAAGGGAAGTAACCTTGTTGGGCTAACAGTTACAGCTGCCTCTACTCTCTCCTGGTTACGATCATTGCAAGGAGATCTTGGTCTTCCGCTTGACTTTTCGTCTAAAATTGATCCGAGTTCTTCCCATTTACGGTACCAAGACATAATGGTTTTACATTGAGGGCAATGGCGAATGTTAAAATGGCGACGAAGTTGTCTTTGAACAACAACAACTGAAGTAAACTGAATAAGTTTGTTAACACAAAACATACGATGTTCCACTGACCAGCGCTCCATTTTAACAACTGTCAAAACATGTCACAAAATTTCCAAAGCCTACTCGTTAAAAATCCGTATTATTTTTTAATCTTATCCAAGTTAATAAATTTTTATAACTCGTTAAAAATGGGTAATACATTTTGCCGGACCCAGTAGTTTGTGACAACGGAATTGAATTCAACAATAATTCATTTTTGGATTTTTGCAAACTGCATAAAACCGAGATTCACTTTACAACACCAAGAAATCCTAACTCTAATAGCTATGTGGAAAAATTCCATTCTACATTATTGGAACAAATAAGAACCAAAATGCAACAACATGATAAAGAGTCATTAAGTAATCTGGTAAAATATGCATTGTTGCACTACAATAATCCAATCCATTCATCAACGAATTTCACCCCACTTGAAATAAACACTGGACATTTTTATTCAAAATATCCTTTTGATATTCAAGAAAAGGATATAGTCTCAAAATACAGAACAAATCATAAAATGAAACTGAAGGAGAAATATACAAATATAAATGTCAAATTTAATGCTACAAAGGACCAAGATATACAAAAAAATAATGAATCAAGGAAAACTCCTATATCTTTAAACCCCGATGAAGGAGTTTATCACAAACAAGAAACTCATGGTAAGCTAGCAATGAAATATATGAAAGTAAACCCTGTAGCACAAACAAAGCGAAAAACTAAAACATCAACATCCAAATATTTCAAGCATAACATAAAGAGACGCAAAAAGTATTACCACTCTTCTTTCTCTTTGTATCAAATGAAGTTTACACTAGCTCTCTCATTATTCTTTCTCTCTTCTCTTTAACCAATATATAACTGCATCTATTCAAGAACTAACCAATCCCATCTTGCCTCTTCTTTTAAGCAACTGGAAAAATGTCAAGCAAACATACGTTTGTAAGTTTTATTAACACTACTGATTTCATTGACTTGTCAACTAAACTTTATTACCACAAATACAAAGCATCATGTCCAATGCATTAATTAAACAAGCATGGTCATTACTGAATCAAATAGATAGTATATTGCGAGTGATTTATCCTAATATTACAAAAAAAACGCGGTCTCATTAATATCGGAGGTACGGTATCTAAATGGTTATTTGGAACCCTTGATCACGAAGACGGCGAAATGATCAATTCTGTGTTGAATCACGTAGATAAAAATGATCACCTTCTTACGGAGAAAATTAATGATGAATTATCCATTGCAAATGATTTAATGACAAAAGCCAATCATACTCTTTTTCAAATAAGATCTAATGTTGGAGTAACAATACAACTTATTACCAACTATCAAGAGAATTTTAATGAAATAAACGCTTTGAATTTAATAATCAACTCTCTTGTTAGTAGAGACAACTATTTAAATCAAGTTATAAATGCTATAACGTTTGCCTATCTGAACAAGGTTCATCCAACCTTCCCTTCGCAAAACGTTTTAAAGTAAATAATAATAAAGCAAATGTCATCCCTTCACCGCAAAGACCAACTAGTAAACTTCAAAAATTTACATAGTTTTTACAAGTTCTTAGGTGTTCAACTTAACTTTAACAAAGAGAGAATAATCTTCTTGATTCACTACCCTTTGTTGGACCCAGCCCAATTTCAATATTTCTTTGTGTATCCAGTTCCTATTCAAAATGGAATCACACCACCTCCTAAACCCTACCTAGTCCTCAATGCAAAAATGAAGACATACCAATATGAAGAGGAACCATGCGAGAAGATAGAAGACACCCACTATTGCAAGAAACACCTAGAACATAATGAAGATTGTGTTGTAAATATAGTTATCACAAACAGAGCCACCAACTGTAGCACTATACCAGTACAGTTTGATGCGCAAACAACCAATCAAATCACACCCCAAAACGTTTTGCTGACCACTCCTATCACTACGCATATCACAGAAATGTGCCAGAATGAGAAACACAGTGAGCTACTTCCTGGAAGCTACCTCATTTTCATTCCAGAAAAATGCCACGTAACTATTGGCATTGAAACGTTTTATGCAACTGAAACTACCCTTCTACCAGCCAAAGTCATCCAACGTCGGACCTTAAATATGTCAGACCTCCAGCAATATCCAATTTCAGTTAAACAAGTCAATGGACCTGCAAGAAATTAAACATATAACCTCCATTGTCAATAATCAGAACAAACTTGTTCTTCTCGAAGAGGATCAAACCAACCATTATCCATGGGTCTGGATTATCATGTTCATTTCTGTTATTATTTGCATAATAACATATTTTGGAGTATGCTGTTATTGCAAACTCAGCTACCCCTACCCACTTATATCCAAAAAGAAGACGATGGAAGAAGACGAAAGACCTACTCATCAGAATGATTCTGATGAGTAGGTCTTTCGTCTTCTTCAGAATCCCTCATAGGTCTTTTCTTAGGCGGGAGGAGTTACGTCGTGCCTCAATCCGTCCCTGGAATCCAAATCACCTGAGAAGATAAAGTTCGGTTAACGCGTACAATGCTATTTCCCAGTGCTTATCTCTTTCAATGACTCAAGTGATAACATTAATAAAAATGCTGATTCCTATTTTTAATAGACATTATCTTTAGACAATTTTCTTACTATAATTTTACTCGTAAATAATCTGTTGGGAAAATATCTTATAAGCATTAATATAGGAACTTATCTTTTAGACCATATTTAATCTCATGCTGATATTATAATTATTAACTTTTTATCAATATTAAATAATATAAATACGCTAGAAAATAGGATAATAATATACAGTGAATTGCTAAACGTCTTAATGTTAGTTTGCGAATCTGTATCCTTGTGTCAATAGATTCGCATTAGAGAACCTGCATAGTTTTATTGGCAGTCTATTACCAAGTATAATTTAAGTGTTTTAATTAAGTTTCTCATATTTTTGGAAACACAATTTAATCATCACCGTAACTGTCATCTTGTTCTCCTCGATCTCGTCGAAGCTTTCCAAAAGTTGATCCACCACCAAATTCCACAGATTAGGGCTCAGTTCGGAACCCTGGAGGCATACTCTCTCCAAATCTCTCATGAGCGTCGCTGGGTCAGTCTTATATGTTATTTACCTATCGCTAAGATAACTCACCGTTAGGTCGAACAGGTATCTAGATAGTTCTCTTTCCTTGAGGGTCTTCAAACAGAAGGTCACCAATCGTTATTAAATGCTATTTCAATATCTAGAAAAATACATGCTTTATTATCTATATTTCCCAGAAGCTCCGCAACTGCATTCCTGCTGATGAAACTATATTGTGCTCTGTGGTGAAATTCATTTTCGTCCTTAAATGCGAAGTATTGCTTCCTCACAAAATGTTCTAAAGTTTTGCCTAGGATCGGCAAGAGCGTGATAGATCTCAACTTGTCCAATCCGTGAGCAACTCCCGGCTTAGGAAGTGTGATCAAAGAGCCCAACTTCCAATCTCTCGGAAAATATGCCAGCATTAACCAGTCATTAAAGTCGGCGATAACTAACGCCACTGTCCTGAAAACGACGCCCAGCACCCCATCCGGTCCTGGAGCCTTCCTTCTGTTAATCCTCAGCAAATAATGGTCTACTTCCTCGGTGATAAGTCTCCTAATCTCCCTAACCGGTCCATCATAATCCCTGGCCACCATTCTCAACAGAGCGTGCTCCACGTCGCGCGTCATCCTCAACCATACTGTCTTCCTTAATCTACTCGTTGACTATGGGTTCAGTTGTAGCGTCTAAGTTTTTCGACCCATTACACAGAGGGGATTAAACAATTATTATAATATCATTGGGGATATTTCGTGGGATTTTGTGGATAGTGTAGAGATTGGTGTTGAGGAAAAATTCTGTATCTTAATGAAGTCACTTGGGGATGCATACATGCAATCATTCCCTGAGAAGAAATGCTGTGTCAGATCGGATCAGGCCAATAGAGTCAGTTGGTTTGATAATGATCTTAAGAATATGAGAGAACATTTACATCTGTTAAATGATAAATGTAAGGAATACAATCGAGTGAATGATTGGATAATATATAAAACATTTAAAAAAAAACTATAAAAAATCTATCAGGGAGGCAAAGAGATTGGCAAATGATAGGGCAATAAACTCTTCACGTAATCCAAGCCAATGTATGTGGCAAATTATAAATTCAAAAAGAAGTAAAGTAACTAATACTAAAAACACCAGCTGTCATATACTGCCGCAAGAATTTAACAACTTCTTTTCCGGTGTAGAAAAAATCTCATGAAGGACATGCCTGAGGAGACTAGTGATCCTCTCTTGCATCTCAACAAAATAAAAACTTCATCCCAACACTTTGATTATCAAGAGATCACTGATATAAAAATGAGGGATACAATCGCACAATTAAAGAACAAAAAATGTGTAGATATTTATGGTTTAAGAGTAGAAATCATAAAGTCAGTAAAATATTTAATTTATATTCCACTCACCAAACTTTTTAATCAGTGTGTTCGTGAGAGCATCTTTCCAGGCGCTCTAAAAAAAGCTTTAACAACACCAGTATACAAGAAGGGGGATAAATCACTGGTCGCTAATTGTAGACAATTTCTTTGCTCCCTGTTATATCTAAAAATTTTTAAGAAGATCATGGCGATAAAGATAGTGGATCTATTTGAGACCCATGGGGTGTTTAGCGACCGACAATTTGGATTCAGACAGAGGAAAAGCACTGTCCAGGGAGTGTTGGACCTTCTAGAGGGGGTAATGGACTCATTTGAGGGTATGGAGTACTTTGATGCCCTGTTTTGTGACCTCAGCAAGGCTTTTGATTGTGTCACACATTCTCTTTTCTTAAAAAAATTTAGATTCTACAACTTTGGTGAAGTTAGTATTAAGTTGACGCAGTCGTACCTTGCTGGGCTTTACCAAGCGGTGAGGGTGGATGGTGTGACCTCTGCGGAATCGCTTCTGGATGTTGGTGTGCCATAGGGGTCGATCCTTGGTCCAATTCTCTTTCTGATTTTCATTAATGACCTACCTCTCTACTGTGAAGAGGCTAAATTTGTGCTGTTTGTGGATGACACAACCATTGCTGTAACTGGGGAAACAGAACAGGAAGCTAGAAAAAAACTATTGAAGGGACGCGAGGTGGTGGAGACTTGGTTCCTTTCAAATCATCTGTTGCTTAAAGCTGAGAAGACCCAAATTATGACATTAACCCTGAGAGATATTGGTAATTCCTCTCTGGAATCAGTCAAGTTCTTTGGCATCTGCGTGGACTCCAGATTAATCTGGCAACCTCACGTGGAAATGGTGTGTGCAAGACTTCGTACGAGTTTTTTTGTTTTGCGGGGTCTTGTAGGTTGTGTATCCCGGGAAACACTTCGAACTGCCTATTTTGCGGTATTTAACAGCAAAATGGTATATGGAATATTGGCTTGGGGAGCATCAGCGCCTTCTGCTAGGGTCTTTGGCTTACAAAGGAGAGCTATGAGGCTTATGGCTGGCTTAGGATACAGGGAGGACTGTAGGGCTTCATTCGCTGAGTGGGGTGTATTAAATTTTCCCTCTGTGTATATTCTTGAAAATCTGTTGCATGATAAGAGTGGCCTGGCCGGATATAGAACTCATGAGGATCTACATGACTACAATACCAGATCTAGAGGTGATTTGGTCCCGTCTTATTGCAGGCTGAAAAGGTGCCAATGTAGACCTGATTTTATTGGTGTGAAGTTTTTTAATAAACTTCCACAAGAGATTAGAGAACTTCCTATGCAAAAGTTTAAAAAAGCGCTCAAAAGCTTCTTATTAGGGAAAGCATTTTATAGTACAGCAGAATTTCTTAATCTTGATGTTTTAATATGTTATTTTAATTATTCCATTAGGATATTTTATTTTTAATGTAGTGTTTTATTTGACATTATTTTTTTTAAAAACCTTTCCACTATTAAGTTTTAAATTTATGAAAAAATTGAGTACAGTAGAATTTTATAGTACTAGAATTCCTTAATCTTGACGTTTTAATATTTTAGTGTTGTATGTTATTTTAATTGTTCCATCAGGATATCTTATTTTTAATGTACAGTTTTATTTGACATTATTTAAAGAAAAAAAAAACCTTTATAATATTGAGTTTTAAATTTATGAAAAAATTGACATTATTTGTAGTGTTAGTTTGACGTATGTAAGTGCTATTTGCACATTTTGACATAAATAAATTTGATTTGATTTGATTTGAAGCCCGTTGTAAATTGGGCGTTTCTTTCTCTGGTCTGTATGATATTCAGGACCTTCTTTCTTTTGCCAGTCGCTAGCCTATAAGAGAGGCCCCATGGATCTTCACTCCAATTATTGGTAAAGAAGTCGTCTCATGACTTATTCTTGGCCTTGATTATTTCGGCCTTCAAATGCTTTGCCTTCTCCAGGTAAGTGTTTCTCAGTCTATCTCTATCCGGCCCAGCCGGCCCTCCTTGGTACGTTCTCCTAGCTTCCCTTTCTCCCTATCGATAGCATCGCCCCACCACACGGGCCTATTCCTAGAGACTCTTATCTTGGGCACCGTCATTTCCGTAATGAACTTCAATTCCTCAGTTAGACCATTGACTCTTTCGTCCACATGTTCGATCGTAGGCCTCCACAGCAACTGTTCTAATCTGCCCATTGCTTAAATGGACATGTCTAATGCTCTTTCAGTATTGATCTTCGTCTTGACCGGCCTGAATTTATGGCTTTGCTCTCCACATCTGGACTTATAAGAAAATAAGATCATCCTGTGATCGCTTAGTGCGTCTTCTAATACTTTCCAATCTACCACGTGCTGCACAGTACCACGGAAGATCTCAGGTAAATAAAAGTTCCCCAAAAGACTTAAAAAGTCACTTAATCTTTTAAACACTTTCTTTTCCTGATCTTTCCTTTGCGCTATTTTTTTCGCACTTTGTCCACCTGCGTGATTTTTTCCTGTGCTATTTTATCATATATTAGACACCGCTTTCGACAATTAGAAACTTCGACGTGAATACTCTAGAAAGGTGTTTTTGAGTGCGCTTAATTTGATTTTTGCCTTTAAAAAATCGTATGATCTCTCTGTACCGAGGTATTTGGAAAAAAGAGGATTTACTTAAAAAAAAAAACATATTTATTATCCTGTATATGATTTTTAAAATTTTATTTGTACGTTGGTAATATGTAAATGGATCCCTCTAACCGTGTCCGTAATAAAACCGAAATCAAAATTTCCAAAAATATTTTTCGAAAAATTTCATTTTTTTAGTGATTACTCTAGAAAGGGGTTTTTGGGTGCGCTGAGTTGGATTTTTGCATTTAAAAAATTGTATGATTTTTCTGTACCGAAATATTTCGAAAAAAGTGAATTTCTTTTCTAAATTATTTTTTCTATCATCCTGTGTATAGTTTTGAAAACTCTATTTTCATGAGGGTAACATGCAAATGAATCTGTTTAACCGTTTCCGTATCTAATAAAAACAAAAAAATGAAATTCAAAAATATCTTTGGAAAATTTGAAATTTCAACGTGAATACTCTTCTAGAAAGGGGCTTTTGGGTGCGCTGAGTTCGACTTTTGCATCTAAAAAATCGTACGATTTTTCCGTACCGAAATATTACGAAAAAACGAAAATATTATTTTTTTACCACCCTGTATATGATATTGAATATTTTATTTCTATGTTAGTAACATTTAAATGGATCCCTTTAACCGTAATCGTAATAAAAACGAATGTTTTTTGTTTGAAAAGATGTTTCCAAAAAAATTACGGGTGTTAAAAAAAATCGAGATTTTCATTAAATCGGCTGTAATTCGATAACGGTAATAGTTAGAAGTAAACGATTAATGGAAATAAGATGCGTCTATTTGGGTACTTAAAAAGCAGTATTCCGTTCGATCGTACGACG
>JAEQML010081217.1:0-11292 GCA_016904865.1 Pissodes strobi
TTAATCTTCATACAGGTAAGTAGGTATTCGATTAATCTATCAATTTTCCATCGCTTGTCTTCCGATATGATTACATTGTAGCTGTTTAAAGCTAGGTGGTGCAATTTTGCATTATTCTACCTCAATCCTGAGAATATCACAAAAACACAATTAAGGCAGCAAAGTCGTTCAATTCAACTCTTTTTTAAGTATGACAAAAAAAAATCAATGAAAATTCTGTCCTATAAATTCCTTAACCACTTAAATAAATATATTTTATTTAACATATATTATTGACATACAATCAGAGCAAAACAAATATTATAAATTGAATATTAGGCAACGGAATACTTAAAAGGCTACCTATGAGGGCTAAGATATACTCAAATTTAAAATTGTATTGGCAAATATGTCACTGGGCGTACCTAGAGGTCGAGTATAGAATCTGAAGAAGTGTCAGATTTTTTTTTTTTTTTTTGAAATATTTATTTATCAAACAATTTACAATTATTTTTTCACCTATAAACTAATATCCCCTAATCAGTGCCTAAGCATTGGTCTTGGGGATAGTTACCTAATTATAGCAACAACGACAATTCAATCCTATATAATAATATCCAGAGACATTATATGTCTTTTATACAAAGAGCATTTCTACTCAGATCCCAAATTGTGCCCTAATACCCTTAATAAATCTAAAGCCTATATTTATATTTCTAACATTCAATGGTAGATTGTTATAAACACTTACTGCCATAGAAATTGGGCTGTTCAAGCCCACATTAGTTCTAACATTATTCATATAAATGCTATTACCAATGCCAATCCTTGTACTGTACTGATGATTGTCATTGTGAAATACAATATTTATATTAGACTTTTGTTTCTTATTTATTATTCTATATATCAGCTTACATTGCTCAAATTTCATAAGTCTCCGCAAATCAAAGAACCCCAACTCTCCATATAGGGTCTCTGTATGGGTAAAACGATCATACTGAAACAATGCTTTTAATATTTTATTTTGCAAAATTTGCATATTATTAAAGTCCACAACTCCGCAGGTTCCCCATACAGGAATAAGGTACCTGAAGTGCGAAAGATAGAAGGCATTGTATATAGACATTTTCGTTTTTATATTAATATAGCTAGAAATTCTGTGAAGACCACTAATGAAAGCCACCACTTTATCATGTATATGTTTTACATGTTCTCCCCAGCTGAGTTTATTATCTATAATTAAGCCTAGATATTTAATTTTTGTGACCTGTTCACATGGGCACTCCATACTCAGTAGTTTTCACTTCACTTACATAATTACCAAGCTTAACATACTGCTTTCTATCCTGCAGGTATGTTTTCAAAAGGTTATATATAGTTCCCCTAAATCCCAAATTATACAATTTGTCCAGTAATATATTTACACTAACCACATCGAAGGCTTTTTTAAGATCAATAAATATAGCTACAACAATTTTCTTATTGTCCAGTTCGATGGAAATTATATTTACCAAATCCACTGTGGCACTCAATGTCGAACTATTTTTTACAAAACCATATTGAAAATCATCCAAATGTATGTATTTCTCAATAAAGTTAAACATTTTTTTTTTAATTACTTTCTCTATTATCTTTGAAAATACACCAACCACACTAATGGGCCTATAGTTATTGCAATCGGACTTTTCACCTGTCTTATATATTGGATTTATTTTCGTGATTTTCAGTTCATCAGGGAAGTTTCCGGTATGTATAGTATTATTTACTAACTTTGTTAATATTGGAATTAAGGTCTCACTTAAATTTATTAAATCCAATACTGTTATTTGATCATGCCCTGGGGCTGAACTTTTTTCAGTTCTGTAATAATTTCCCTGATTTCCTGTTCATCCGATGGCTGCATATACATTGTTTCACCACAGTAGACTTCACCAAATACTAAAGCATTATGATTTTCCGGCTCTAGAGCCTGGATATCGGTGTTTATACCCTCTACAATATTTTTTCCTACTAGGGAGAAATGACAATTTAGCTGATTAACTATATCTAAAGGATCAATAAACTTTGTACCGTTAATATTGAGGCTATCTATTTTCGTTTGGGTGCCACTTCCTTTGACTAAATGATTAATAAAACGCCATTGTTTTTTAATGTCACTACCTGTTTCTTCCCACTTTTTTCTGTAATAACTATTTTTTAAAGACTTAATTTTATTACTTACTCTGTTTTTTAAAGCTTTAAATTCATTAACATAATTTTGATCGTTCCTATTTTTACACATTTTTTTATATAGTCTATCTCGCTTATCCATTAGGTCAAGTAGATCAGCTGTTATCCACATGTTATGTTCTCTACATCGTATAACCCTTGTGTATTCGCACTGTGACTTACAGTCCTGTATAGATTCTATCAGTTGTTGGAACGAATCCATATCCTTTTCTTCTAATCGCTTATGAAATATATTCTTATATTTATTATGATCTATTCCCTTCACTTCATAGGTTGCCTTTGGCTTATATATTTGCACTTTTTCCGCAAGAGATATCATTAACACTCTATGATCAGAAAGAGGGTTCTCCTCTACACTAACCACACAACCCTTACTCCTATCCTGGCTCATCAACACATGATCAATAAGGGTCGCAGTATTGTCTGTCACTCTGGTTGCATCTACCCTGCTAATATTGTTTATGATACAAAAATTGTTTAGGTACACCGCTTTTTTGTAACTTCTTACCCCATTTGTTTCAGTTTTCAGCAGATCGATATTGAAGTCACCCACAATCATATGGTTTCTGTTATAGTGCGACATTAGGTTTTCCAGGTACTGTATAAATTGGTTGCTATCATAAGATGGCGGCTTGTACATAACACTGACTTTTAGATCTTTATCGCCAACTTTTGCACAAATCCAGCAATATTCTTCTTCTGGGGATGACTTACCAAGTTCTTGATATTTAATGCCTTTTCTAATATATAATGCGGTGCCAGTGTTACGACACGAATGTAGTGAGTCGTAACCAGTGAATTGGTATAAAGTGATCTCTGATTCACACAACCAGGTTTCAGACAAAAGTAACATATCACAATCGGTCCTTTTGAGAAGACATTGCACTTGGTCAGACTTATTTCGAACGCTTTGTATGTTCATATATAACACATTTAATTTTTTCTCATTGTAGTTAACCATTAGTTTTTTAAGTCTTCCTCCCCTTCTATTAGTATAATAGGCCTCTACCCTGCTATATTCTTAATGACATTTATGTTTACGTCAAACTTAAAGGCTGCTCACCTGCTGGCGTGTCTTACTCTATATCCGGTAAAGACGTTAACGTTCATACCATACCACTGTTTTTAAAAACTAAGTTGATCCACCTACTCAAAGTTTGAGTTATTGCGTGGTGATGTGGTTTTTTGAGAATTAAGAATAGGGATGTATAATTGGAACGAAGGTGCACGGTGACTTTAATGTACCGTTTTATAGAATTTGCGACACATAATAGGTAATTTTGGTTTTTGAAAATACGGAAAAGGCTGGTTTTTATAGGGAGCTGAGGTTTAAATTTTTTCCGAAATCTTCAATTTTGACTGTAGAGTCTCTATTATTGTCGATCGTAATTTTGCTTAATGTTTGGATCCGATGTGCTGAACATAGTGCCCTAAATGTTACCGTTTTCTTTGTTAGTTTATCAGGTGATAGAGATTGTAAAGGGTAAAGTGTTGATAAATAGAGTAATACAGGTTCAACGTTCCATGTAAAATCGTATTTAGGTTTAGGGGGCTTTAACTTGTAGCTTCCCTTCAAAAATCTTTTTATTATATTTTAATCCCTATTAGGCGGTGAAACATAAAGTTATCTATAGGTACTTATCAAGACCTAAGAAGCTCCTTTATTTACTTCGCGAACTAAAAAGTCCAGATAAATGTTTAAAATATGAGTAAAGACATCGAAATTTTGCTGTTACAGAAATTATAATACCTACTTATTAACACAAGCGTTGTATGTTAAATATTAATTAACAATTTGTTTTAACAAAAAATATTTATAGGTACGCCTATGTTATAACTATTAAGTTAGCAGCAGTTTAGACAGTAGGATAATGTTGACAGTGTTGTTGTTAGATATATTTTATATATCGTTGCATTATTATAAATACATAAAGTAAAAATACTAAAAGCTGGTGTTTTATCAACACAAGAACAAGTAAACCAATTTTAATCACAACATTGTACATTCCAAGTTCCTTCTGAGATGGATGCAACATTATTGGGATGGCGTGACCGGAAATGCTTCTTTGAAGAAATGCTTCTCAGACAGTTTCGTTGCCATCAGGAAAATTTTCCTGTATAAGAGATGAGAGTCTCTATAGAGAGTAACCAATTTTTACTCGATTTAAAAGTCAACGGTTTCCCAACTAATAAACTAAGAAACAAGGTATACCAGGGTTGTAATAGCCACACAGGTACTACCAATTCCGGTGGCTTCATCCTGTATAGATTTATCTAAAGCATTAAATATCATAGAAAACAAGGGAAAAGCGTAAAAATACTCATCATGCCAAGAAATTGTAAATGCATCGACTGCTGTGGAGGTTGGATCCGGAAACCAGGAAATATATTTATTGCATTTTGCATTCTAAGAAGTTGCAAATAAATCTAACTGCTTATTATTTTCTGATATACCTGCTTGTTTAGTTCGTTTCAACGGAAGTTTATCTTGATGCCTTATCGGCTTCCTTTTTCTTTTGAAGCGATATAAGATGAAAAGAGTGTTATACGTTTTGTTCACACCAGCCTAAAATTTGAAAGGTTATATTGGTTAAGTTTCGATATTTTAGGTTTCCCCCACGATTAATGCAGGGTATTGCCGTCTTATTATCGATTCTAAGTAAGACTCCAATATTTTCATTTGATTTAGTAAATAACTGTAAGCCATGACAATAAGCAACTTTAATTTCGAGCCATGACAAGCAGCTTTAATTTCAAGGTAATTAATATGCTTAGACTTGTCGGCTTCTTCCCAAAACTCGCGACATTTTGGCCGTTACAATAGCCTGTAGGAGACGCAGACGCATAAGAAAAAAAAACAAAATTCCAATGAAAACGTACTAGGTTTCATATTTACAGTATATTCTAGATTGTCTATCCATCAGCTAATAATTTGCTTTGTATCTTTTGAAATTAATATTCTGTCATTGTACGACTTTCCTATTAAGACTTTAAATTTTGCGCGCCCTTGTCTTTTGATACGATGACGACTCCGAGGAACTGCAGGAGTCGCTGCTACCAAAACACCAATAATTTTTGCAAAAGCTCGAATTGTAGTATCTGTCTTGTTAACATATTTTTTAAATTGCCTCTTTTATTGAATTCATTTTCTTAAGAGGTAAAGAAACGGTCGAGGAAACGGTCCTCTGAATTAAGTCCTAAGTATCATAGGTAAGTTATTTTTATGATGGTATTAACTGACTTTTTCTGTATTTATAATAAATCTTAAATCATTCAGGAGCATTATGCACGTTGCAAAACAGTAAAGTGCATCAGCTAAGCATGAAAAATGGTTGGTGTTGTTAGCTAACGGCTCCTACAGCTGTTGGCCCATGCCCCAATTAGTGTTGTAGGAACCTTTGCAAATAATTAAATTTGCACAAGATAATGTCCGGAGATATTTAGTCAAATAACTAACACCCTGTAAAGTATACAGCTGTTTTGCAGACAATAGTCTTCAGGAGATAATTTAGTCAAAACAATTTACACCCTGTAAAGTATGCAGATATTTTGCAGGCAATAAGGAGTCCATGATTGCATAATTAATTAAGTAGGTCCATATTAAAATATATATTGTTGGCTCACAGCCTTTTAATCGCTCAAGTGATGATAGAATTTACTGAATAGCCCACGGCTATCCCTCAGAAAATATGGCCCACGGCCTTAATGCCAAATATGTTTTGCCATAACACACTGTAAGGTATGCAGCTATGTTGCAGGCAATAGTCTGCGGGTAATATTTTAGTCAAAACAGCTAACAGTCTGTAAAGTATACAGCTATATAGACAATAGTCTGCGGGTGATAGTTTAATCAAAACAACTAACACCCTATAAAATATACAGCTATTTTGCAGACAATAAGGAGTCAGTCCATGATAGCAATTTTAATTAAATAGGTCCACGACCATATTAGAAATATACTGTTTTTTGTCCCAATTGGAATTGATTATTGCTGCATAAACTGGGGAAATATTATACACACAAGTGTCTTTGATTATCATTTGGCGTGACAAGTTTGGAGTTGGCATAATAAACGATCACTTCTTAGTAAGTCAATAGTCAACTTTTAGTTGAGAGGTCGAATAGGTAGGTCCTCGACCCTAGGCTTAATCAATTAATAATTTATAATAAAAATAATATTAAGAATGTTTTGTATTGCGAAGCCCTCGGCCTAAACATATTATTTTTCTATGCCCTCGGCAAGAATTTGTCGATTGAGTGCTATTTGTATGCGAATTATAAGGCCCTCGGCCTATGCACTATCTAACTCAATCTAACCAACTCTTTGTGGGGAAGTCGAATAGTTAGGTCCTCGACCATAGGCTTAACCAATTAATAATTTATAATAAGAATGATAATAAGAATTTTTTGTATTGCGAAGCCCTTGGCTTGGACGAATTCTTTTTCTATGCCCACGGCAAGACGAATTTTTTGATCGAGTACTATTCGTACGCAAATATTACAAGGCCTTCGTTTATGTACCTTATTCTCTATTTCTCTCGGTTGAGCAACGTATTGTGCCTTACTGAAAACCTGCATGCATATGAATTTAATATCCCCTCGGCTTATATGCAAGGTTTTTTAATTATTCTAATGATTTAAAATAGTCTAGTTGTACTTAGTGAGCTTAGCGTAAACCTCAATACAACTTATCAACTGTACATTGTATCATTGTACGTAGATATTTGTTCGTAAATATTAGGCCCCAGCCTAGTTCTAGGTCAATATTTACTTTGCGCACTTATTGGCTACCACAAAAATAAAAATACTGACATATTCTACGTTACTTCTCTTACCATCTCCCACACATTAAATGCTGCGCAAATGTTTCTACTTATCAGAAAAAAATAACAAAGTTTACAAACTGCAGTTATGTTAAACCATCCGACATGTTCCAAACTTATACTATCTCGCTCTCGCACACTCATTATTTCACCTTCTCTTTTTTAACACAACGCAACGGTCCAAACGGATCTGAAAAATGCAAGCAAAAAGCAAGGCAGGCGTAATAGCGATACAAGAATACGTAATAGTAGTCTCAAAAAAACTTTTACCAGCTTCTTTTCTTAAAAAAACAAAAATATAACTGTTTTCTTTTGCATTTTAAAATGATAACATTTCTGGCATGTCAACATGACACTAATTTCAGCTTTCAGCATTTCGATATCTTAAATTATGTGATCTATCATCTATAGTGCGCCAAGCGAGTGAACCTTAACAACGACTGAAGGGGGTAGAGGACTAGCACGTAAAAAACTTCCCTACCCATAGGCGCACGAGGTTATTCTTACCATATTATTATTGATAATATTGATTAGTTTAAGACGTTAAAATTAATTACAGTGTTTTTATATTACAGTCTTATAGTACAAAATATGTCATATAATAATATCTCATTTTTATAAGAAGGATAGTATTCTATGATATTATTTGTTGCATGTATTACATAAATATTTTGTAGTAATAAGTAGAGTTCGTTTCCCGAAGGGTTTGTATTTACGTCATTGATGACGTCGCTTAATTTGGAAAAAAAACGGTTTATCGTAGCTAATTCATATAAATTCTCTGGCATTCAATTTTTGTATTAAAAGTTAGGCAATACTGAAGCACGTATGTTCCAAAACGCTCTTTATAGAACGTTCGGAATTGTTTTGTAATAAAACTTTTAATATAGAGAGTTCAGTTAAGAGAGTTATCCGAAATATATAAAAATTAGTTAACCGCGTATAATAATCACCAAATGCAAGAAAAATATAAGAAAGGTTAAAAATCTTCAAAGATATCATCAAATTAAAGGTCTGATGATATATAGGTTGGGTCGATTTTGCAAATTTTATTTTTTTTTTTTTTTCGTTAGAAAAGGGGTGTCTTATAGAGTAGCTTAAGCCAAAAAAATCGGAGGATTCGCCACATTTGGGCCGAAAAAATATCCGCATTTGAGCCTAAATTGCCCTAGAAGGGCAAACTTCCACTACGACTTTCCCAGGTGTAACGTGAAAATATTGAAATTGTAACGTGAAAATAATGAAATTTTAGTAACCGACACCGGGGGCCTGGCCATTGATTTGTATAGGAGTGGATAAGCAATAGCCGCCTGTCGCACTATTCAAAAGTGGCAACCTATGGGCGAAAAAACAGGTATCTGCGCATGACAAAATCCACGCAAAATGGAAAAACGTAAACAAAGATGATACCGTTTTGTCATGCGCACTAAAACACTTGCCGTCTCAGCAGGCGTCGGTCAGGATCGAACTTGGCTTTTATCTTTGACGTGTTTTCGTTTTGACGGCGCGGCGTTTTGAATTAATAATTCGAGTTTTTACTTTTTTTTACTTTCTTTGGACCTAGTGTCTGTAGTTGCTTAATTAGTTTTAGTTTAGTGGTTCACGTTTGTGGTTTGTGCGTACCCTATTTTGATTTTCGTTTAAATTGAACAATACGCACATAAACAATGGGCGATGCTACCAAAATAGAATCCCGAAAGTGTATGGTTGTGTTTTGTAGTAGTAAAGGCAAAATACCCCGGATTTCCTATTTCAAGTAAGTCTAATTATTATAAGTATTACTTATTTATACCTTATTGTTTGTTTCATTATGCTAACTGGGGCCCATTTCACAATCGGCAAGACTCCTCTACCGAATATTTGGTGAAATAATCACTTTCGAAGTCCGGGCCTGCCTATTTACCTTCACGGTGCAACAGCTAACTCCTACTAATTTTCTAATGCGCAAGTCCAATTTAAAATCTGTTTGTTTACATTTCGCGGTTGTAAATTTGCCATGTTTGGTCTGTTTATTGCTTATCCACTCCTATACAAATCAATGGGGCCTGGCACAGTGTTTCCAAAAGTTGCACATTTTCTTATGGGGAATAACAGTGTTGTTTACTATTTAAGTATATTTAATATTCCACTTCACGCATAACCCTCCGCTCGCTTCGGGGGCGCAACCAAACAAAACTAACCCAAACTAACCCAAGGCATGCCGGAAATTAAAAAAAAATTGAAATTTGTCAGTCGAAAATGCATTTATTTTTTAGTTTGTTTTCCTCATTTGGGAATGTCTTGGGTTAGTTTGGGTTAGGTTTGTTTGGTTACGCCCCCGGAGCGAGCGGAGGGCCATGTATGAAGTGAAATATTTGACGTATATATACATACAAAGGAACAGTGCAATCGAATGAGTGTCTCTTTTATTCCGATGAATGAATGCAAATGCACATTGAACAATCATCCAAGCAGCCACGTTTACCATACGGCGGGCAATGATATCATTATGGCAGGATCGACCATCCCTTCATCTTCATTCAATCGGACTACTGGGGGTCTCGGTCAACAGCAATATGTCCTGGCATGACCACGTTGCTAACGTCGCAAAATCAGCCTCCCAGAAGCTTGGTACGCTATTTCGCAACAAAAAATGTATACACCGCAGCAGTTGCTCTTGCTTTACAAAGCGCAAATAAGACCGTGCTTAGAATATTGCTCACACATCTGGGGTGCCACGCCAGAGCACACCCTAAAGCTACTGGATTCCGTTCGGAAGAGAGTTGTGCGTCTCGTCGGTGACCCGGAGTTGACCCGGAATCTGGATAGTTTGAAACACCGCAAACATGTGTCCGAGAAATCCCTGTTTTACAGATACTTTTACGGCAGATGTTCCCAGGATTGGGCCCATCTTATCCCGCCCCTGACAACGCCTGTCAGACAGTCAAGATAGACGGCAAGAGCGCACCGGTTCATCGTACAACTGGAAACACCTAGAACATCGCTTTACAAGAACTCCTTTGTCTGGCGCACTGCATCACTGTGGAACTCACTCCCAGGACGCATATTCGGATGTAACAAGCAAGATGTCCATTCGACTATGCCGAACGTTTCTTCATATGTGACGTGCACGATAGCATTTAGTCGGATGTCGTGACTGATGTTACATAGAATCAACAAATAAGTCTTCAATTATTTAAACACTTCATGCATGGCCCTCCGCTCGCTTCGCTCTCTATACGGGGGCTCAACAAATAGAAACTAACCGGATGCTAACCAAAATTAACCCAAAATTTTTATTTTATTTTTTTTTATTTTGGGTTAGTTTTGGTTAGCACTTGGTTAGTTTCTGTTTGTTGAGCCCCCGTAGCGAGCGGTTTGTTTGGGAGGGCCATGCATGAAGTGTTAAAATAATTGAAGACTTATTTGTGGATTCTATGTAACAGTCACGACATCTGACTAAATGCTATCGTGCACGTCACATATGAAGAAACGATCGGCATTGCCGAATGGACATCTTGCCTGTTACATGCGAATATGCTACCAGGACATCTGTTCCCCAAACTAACTATTCAAGAACCGTGTCAATCAACATATTCGCACACACACCGCTCGTCGAGCAATATAGGATGTGCTACTGCCATAAAAAAATTATTCACCTAAATAAAAAAAAAAGTAGAGACACTTATAGCACAGCTTATTCACTACCAGCTAGTCAACTCTATCGAAATCGGAAAGTTGGAGTGACGGGCACTGCGCCCTGAGCGGTTCAGTTCCACAGTTGAATTTAAAATGAATTTGCGCTTCAAAATACATGGCAAATTCGTCCGAAGCCTCGGCTATCGCCCTGAGAGGTTCGGAAATTTCGGATTTTTATACAATTGTGCGTTTTAAAATGGTTTTTAAACGGATTTTAGACGATAAAATAGATATTTATGCAACAAGTGTGTAAAGTGAACCTTTTTTTATGAATGGGAATTTTGATAAAAAAATTTAATTGAAATTGAACAAAAAAAGGGTACTTTACACATTAGTAGCATACAAAATTTTTTTCACTACCGAAAAATATATGAAAAGACAAAAATATTATCAAATTACTTTACGCACTAGTGCGTAAAATTAATTATTTTACACACTAGTGCGTAAAATATATTATTTTACGCATTGCCCTAAATGTCAAAAAATTTGTCAGATTTACTTTACGCACTAGTGCGTAAAATAACTTATTTTACGCACTGCACATTAAAAAAGCCTATTTTACGAATCTTAGAGAGTGCGTAAA
>JAEQML010081218.1:0-11292 GCA_016904865.1 Pissodes strobi
ATCTTAAAAAATAATTATTGTTGACAGTGTCCACTGACAGCTTTATGTTAAATTCATCGACACCGGTCTAAGCAAGGCCACCTACGACCGTGGTCTAAGCCGCCTTGCGAACCCATTTATCTTTAATAATAATTAGATATTATTACTATTAAAAAGAGATGTTTTTGCATTAATTTGTCGACATTTGAAGAAAAAACAGCATATTTTATTTGGAGGAAAAGTTACTTTTCATGGCTTGCTCTCTATTACCAGCCTCACTCCGTTCGGCTGTTAAACACGAGCGCGCCATGAAAAGTATCACTTTTCCTCCATATAAAATAATATACTAATGTTAGCATTCGTACGTGTGCCTTACTTTGAAATATAATCAATACTGAAGCATATTTCATTTTCAAAATGTTTTAGTTGGTTCTTGACAGAGTAACGAATGAACAAACAAAATTAAACGATAAGTAATGACGAATGTATCGTTAAGAATAATATAAAAGCGGAAAAAGTGGCGTCCAACAACAAAATTATAATTATGGCAGAAAACACAACAAAGGCCGGCTGGGACCTACCAAGAAATCAAAAAAACATTAACACAATAACAGAATTCGGTGTGTCAGACAAAATATTAACACATGGGAAGGAAATTGCAAATAAGTCTGGAAAGTATTTTCTGGTGCTGTAAAATGTATATTGGATATATATGGTCAACTTTCTCACTCGTGCACTTGTCGGAAGTATGTTCTGGATTCTATGTTCTTCTTACCTACGCCCTCGGCTAAATTATCAAAAATTATTCATTCTTTGCCAAACAAAAGTCTTCACGCCTTGATATCATTCCTGTTGCCTTAGCCAAAGATTGTGCTGAAGAGCTTTCTATAATTCTATCAACCCTTGACAAAACAGAAATTGTATCCATCTTTAAAAAGGAAGAACCAAGCAAAATAGAAAACTATAGATCTATTGTACTTCTTAGTATATTTAAAAAAAAATGGAAGTAATTCATGGGAGAACGACAAACTTCTTTATTGCTCATCATGTCTTCTCTTCTAGCCAGCACCGCTCCCGTAAAGATTTCTCCGCTGGGAGTGCTAATACTGAACTTTCACAACATCTTGGTCGGTATAAACAATTAATTCTTAAATAATTTATCACCATAGTCAAAGTCAAAGTCAAAAAATGCTTTATTGTAGGAAGAATCAGGTTTCTTATTTACAAAGCTTCTTGATTTAAAATATCCTAAATATAAGTCAAAAATGTGTTTGAAAATATAATAAACATAAGTCAAAGACATAAAAACAAAAACTTAAACCTAGTTAGAAAAAATACAGAGATACAAGAAATAGATAAACAGAAAAAACCACGACCAAAACTATATAGTTATTAAACAACCATATATAGCAAAAATCAATTGTATATTAATATCATTATCACTTTCATTACTATCATCAATAATCATCATATTCACCATTATTATTATCATTATCAAAATACCGTGCTCCCCGGCATCAAGATTCACCATGTAATCTGTAAAGGCTAGATTTTTCTTACAGACGACAACAATAAATAAATAGATGCAAATGTGCAATAGATAAATCGAAAATGCGACAGCGGTGAGCAAGCTCTGGTATAAAATTTGCACAGCCGCAATAGAGATCAAACCCCGTTCAAAATGAAGTAAAAGTCAGAGACAATGAATTGAGGGTGCTGACAAAACATACTATGTTCGCAAAACAAAAAAAAAGGTAGAAGTCTATTCCCCCCAAAATTATATGCCATACTTTAAGCGCACTTCAACAAGTGCAAAGTACATTGTTCTTACTATGTCAAACTCCAACTCTCGTGATGCAACCCTAAGCTAGAAGCTATTTTGCTGCATAGATTTGAAATATGCTCTTTAAAAGACAATCGATTGTCTATGTGAATACCCAAAAACTTAGTACATGTTTTGTTTAAGATAATGTCGCTATAGAGATAATATTTGTGTTAGAAATATTAAAAGACATGCAATTGGCATCACACCATTGTTTAATCCTAATAACATCCCTCGAGATCGCATGATATAATTCTTCTGAGTCCCTGTCGTGCCACAAGATTGTGGTGTCATCCGCGAATAAAGTAAATGAACCACCAATATCCAGAGAGGCAACATCATTCGTGTACAACAAGAAAATAATGGGCCCCAGAACAGAAACCTGATGAACACCACTAGCAATCCTCAACTGACCAGATTCAGACTTCTGCACTCGAACCGTCTGGGTTCGGTCGGTCAAGTATGATCGAAACCATTCAAGAGTCACCCCTCTAAAACCATATAGCTCCAATTTCCTCAACAGTATTCCATGATCAACGCAGTCGAAGGCTTTTAACAGATAACAGAACACTGTCCAAAAACGAGAAAACAGCATCGTCTGTGTTCTTACCGCTTCGAAATCCAAACTGTCATAATATGTTTAGGATATTGTTCTTGTTTAGAAAAGATATGACCCTCGTCTTTACTACCCTTTCGACCACTTTAGAGAGTGTTGCGATTAAGGATATAGGTCTAAAGTCAGATGGAGATTCAAGATAGTTACATTTTTGTATTGGGACAACAATGGACAGTTTTAAGGAAACCGGAAATATTCCCCTAATAAAGGAAGCATTCAGGGCGTTCATCAACGCAGTTAGAGTTGATTCCAGCAAACACTGAAAAATTCTAATTGATAATCCATCCCACCCTGCAAATTTTTTGTTTTTTGTTTCGTGAAAAATGTTCTTTATTTCCTCCAAATCAGTAGGTCTAAGATAAAACGAATCAGATACTGACGTATTTTTTAAGTAGTTTAATGGGTCACCCTTATATGTAATTTTGCCTGCTAGTTCACCCGCAATAGTGTATTCATTTGGCTTAATAGTGGTTGTAGCTTTTATTTTAACACTTTTCCCTCGTATGTTGTTAATAATTTTCCAACTTTCTTTTTGTTTATTGTGAGAATTGTTAATTCGGATCCTAAAGTAGTTTTTTTGCCAGTGTTATAATCATTCGATAGATACCTTTATACTTAGTGAAATATGAAACAAAAAAGTATCATGAGTAAAGTACTTACGAACAACATGTAGAGATCTTAGATTCTTGCCTGAAGTTTTAATACCTTTGGTAATTCAAGGTTTATGGTTTTTTCTTTTAGTGATCGAATATGAAAGCAAGTTTTGAATATTTCTACCAATAGGGAATGAAAGTATGTGAGGGGTACACTAGATTCAGGTACACTGGACCAACCAGAGTCTAAGCAGCACTTATGAAATATGTTAAGAGCGGCTCGGTTGTGCTAAGAATTCTACCCAGTCTTCTCCTGGAAGGACCCTTTTTCAAATTACATGGAATATCACAGAGCTCATTGTCAGATAATTCTGCACTAGCCACAGAGCAGGAGACTCCCTCAATACTGAAGCATACATAGTCCAAAAGTGTGGAAGAATATTTGGATATTCCAGTCGGTACATGCATCTGCAAATTAACCGATTTAAATAAGTATTTTAGCTCTTGCGTGGATGAAGGTTCCCTATTATCAAAATTAATGTTAAAATCACCCGTCAAAATAACATTGTCATAAAGGAGGGGGTGGTAATTAACTTTATAATTAACCACTTTAATTAGTGGACTGGATCAAAATAGGGTGGTGGGTGTTTTATTCATAGGGTGAGAGAGTGTTGAAAAAGGGTAACACAGAGTACAGCAGATATTTTCTAAATATATGTGCAAATAAATGAGAAAATTACTAAATATCTTAGAGTAAAACAGGGCTACGACTGGGTAGATGTTCTTGGCGTCAAATTCAAGCAGATCGATGACTGGGATCGTTGTTGTTTCACGGGTGAGTGTTTGTAAAGCACTAAAATATTCACTATATGCACTATAATTTCTCTAGAAGTGGATAGAAAAGCGGGAATGGAGTGGGCGAGCCCATTATTGCATTTGAGAGGGTAAAAAAATGCTCTTTCTTTATTTGACATATTGTTGTTGTTTACACAACATTGACGTAGACAAAGATATATTAAATTTAAACGTTTAAAAAACGTTTTCCTTGACGGAGAGTGACAACTAGATTTCCAGCAATTATTTCTATGGTATCTATTCTACCGACAATCCAGGTTCGGACTAAGGAGTAACTTAAATGTGAAGCTTAAAATAAATAAAATATACAAATTGTTGTTTATCTCGGGTGAAATCAATCTATTCGTATTTTAGCTATGACTTAATCATACTACGGACATACAGGGTGTAATCACCAAACTATACAGTGAAAAGCGATAAGTTAATACACATGTTGGGTCTTTCCCCAACAAATCTCACACATGCCTTTGGTACAGTAAATCCAAAGTTTGCTACCATGATGCTCGATAGATTGGAAGTAAGGGATATCAATTTTTTCTTACCGACAAACTTTTTGGGTGTCGAAATTGGAATGGAACACTCTGAGGGCTTTTCAATAGGCCTGGGCATCCCTCAAGGGAGTATTTTGGGACCACGACCTGGTAGATTTTCTTAGAGGCGCAAAAATGTTCGTTTATTGTGATGACAATACTGCCGTCATTTTTGACCCTGACCCAGCAAATCTCCAAGGACATGATGCCTGGCGTAAATCCCATAAACTTATGCTTAACCATTCGAAAACTAATTCAGTAGAAATTGTTAACAAATATAGAAAGCTAAATCATTTTAAATCTGATTTTGAGGGACACTCACTTTCGTTTTCAGACTCAGTCAGTTTGAAGGTATCTGCAAAAACTAAACAAATGCGCATTTTGGATAAACCAACTAAAGGGCTACTTGGGATTGAACCAACTAATGAAAGTCAAATATAGCTCTGTAGATAGTCTGATTGGTTACTGCATTGCCTTATGGCGTAGGGCTGGAGATGTTGAGAGAGTGTTTGCGATCCCGAAGCGAATAATTAAGAATAATTTAGGTATTCCTTTCAGACAATCTTGCAGAGGATCTTCAGGGAGAAGAGGATTTTGATGGTTGCGTGTATTTTTATATTAGATAACCTTGTGGTTGCTTATTAAAATAACAGTAAATTTATGTTGGTTGGAGATTGGCATCTGCACGACACTCGAGATAGGTCTAATTTACTTAATTCCAAGCACATCCATGAGTTTTAAAAGGTCACCTTTTTACTCTGGGAGTTGTCTTTTTAACATGTTACCAATGGAATAAAAATGTGTCCTACATTAATGAGGTTGAAATAAAAGATTAAGGAGCTATTCTTCAGCAATGCTTTCTATACAGTTTTAGAGTTTGAATTTTCTGTGAGATCTATTGGGTAGAATTCTATTTAGGATCATGTTTAGCATCTTATATAAAATGGGGTGTCATGTAGGTTTTCTTACATACTCTGTATTTTGTCCTATATATTCTTATTGCCTTTACTTTTGGCGATGTCTATGCTATCCTTATGTTTTCCAAGTCAATGAAAGAAATTTAAAAATTGTCAATGAACTTCAGAAAGAGGACTATCTGCATGTTAAAAAAACTAAACATTACCTGGTGCTTTGTACGATTGTTAGGGAAAAAATATACGGCATTTTGCGTAAATTTATTCTACCAAAACCTGATATTAAACTGGAGCATAGAGAAGGGGCATGCATCCAGACAAAAACTGACAGCAATAATACGTAATTTTATTGAAATATCCAGTTACGAAAAAACCCTCCCCTTCATTCACAAACCATAACGCAGCTATATCATTCAAACGTCAGCGTTGGACGTTGAACTGGACTATTAAATTCAACATTATATTACCTTTAGTCGTATTGTTATGTATTTACAAGTAATAAAATATTTCTAAGTTATATTTCAAGCGCCTCTAATATCGTGTTATATAGAACTGCCGACCGTAATAAAACTATAATACGGGTTACCATCTCTAGTTGATACACGCACGTTATAAAAATGGCGGTTAGAAATAGAGCAAATGGCTCGACTCAAATGGGTTTTATTATTTATGTGGAGTTGAAAAAGATATTTTAGTGAATTTACAACTCACGAATTTGTCTGAAACCTCAAACACGAAAATGTCATTAGTCAAATAACTTCGGTTCGGTGATACAAGGTACATAGATCAATACGCCTGATTTATAATAATTTGTTTCTCACAAACATGTCGTAAACATTCTAAGAATAGAGGCTTTAATAAATATAAAAGCGTTGGTTGATGCCAAATATACCTACGCGGTGTACCCAAATTTTTATTATAGTTTTAAATCTCCAAAAGAAGGAAATGTGTTGTACAGCTGTTATGGAAGCTATGACATGACATACCTAAGTGATGAGAAAAATATTAAAGGGTGTTAAAAAATTGTTGAACTTAACCGTATATTATTAAATTAAATTAAATATGTATTGAGTCATGCTGAGAAAGTCCTTGGAAATGTTTTCAATAACTTGTAAGTTCTATGGCGTTGAAGACATTTCTATTCTTTAACGACTCTTATATATGAGATAGATTTTTTTCGATTATAAAATTACTTGAGTTAATTTCGTGGAAGACAAGATGATTGAGTCAAGCTGAGAGAGCCATTTGAAATGTTTTAAATATTTTGTATGCTTTCATAGCGTTGAAGACATATCTATTCTAAATAATGACTCTTATATGAAATAGATTTTAAAATTAATTGAGTCAATTTTGTACTATGTCAGCAAGATTGACACGACCACTTGTACATCCAGGTGAATGCTGACAAATGCTTTTAATGATTTGTATGCTCTAATTTGGCATGCGTTTTCCAATAGTGTTGAAGGTTGAAGACAAGTCTACACTAAATAATGACTCTTATAAATATATACAGATTTTTTCAAATAAAGTAATTAATTATGTTAACGTTTTCTTAAGTTAGGAACTTAAAGTAAATAAATTAAATAATTAAGTCAGGAAAACAAGATGATTGAGTCATCCTGAAAGAGTCATTGGAAATGTTTTAAATAACTTGTATGCTCTCACAGTATTGAGAAACAATCCATTCTAAATAATGACTCTTTTATGAAATATATTATAAAATTAATTGAGTTAATTTTGTACTATGTCGGCAAAAGTGGCACAACCACCTTAGTATTCAGGTGAATGCTGAAAAATATTTTTAATGATTTGTTTGCTCCAATTTGACATGCATTTTCAAATAGCGTTGAAGGTTCGAGACATGTCTGCACTAAATAATGACTCTTATAAATGCTAGATCTTTTTCAGATCGTCTATATAATTATGTTAACATTTTCTTAAGTTAAGAAGTTAACGTAATTAAATTAAATAATTAAGTCCAGAGGATAAGATGAATGAGTCATGCTGATAGAGTCACTGGAAATGTTTTAAATATGTTGTATGCTCTCATACCATTGAAGACAAATCTATTCTAAAAAGTGACTCATATGAATTAGCTAGATATTTTTTCAAACATAAAATTAATTGTGTTAATTTTGTACTATGTGAGTAAGATTGACATAATTACTTGTATATTCTGGTGAATACTGAAAAATATTTTTAATGATTTGTATTCTCTGATTTGACATGCGTTTTTCAACAGTGCTGAATGTTGATGACAAGTCTTCTCTAAATAATGACTGTTATAAATGTCAGATCCTTTCAGAGCAAGTAATTAATTATGTTTTTTTATGTTAGGAAGTTAAAGTAATTAAATTAAATAATTAAGTCAGGAAGACAAGATGATTGAGTCATGCTGAGAGAGTCATTGAAAATGTTTTAAATAATTTATATGCGCTCATACCGTTGAAGACCAATCTATTCTAAATATTGACTATATACGAAATAGATTATAAAATTAATTGAGTCAATTTTGTATTATGTCAGCCAGATTGGCACAACCACCTGTATATCCAGGTGAATGCTGAAAAATGCTTTTAATGATTTGTATGCTCTAATTTGGGATGCGTTTTCCAATAGGGTTGAAGGTTGAAGGCAAGCCTGCACTAAATAATGACTCTTAAAAACGACAGATTCTTTCAGATAAAGTAATTAATTATGTTAACGTTCTCGTAAGTTAGGAAGTAAACGTAAATGCTAAGAGAGTCATTTGAAATATGTTTAATGATTTACATTTGAAGTCTAGACTAAACCATGGTTTTTGTACCAGAAATTTAATTGATAATTTTTTCTTATGACAGAAAGGTTTGCATGATCGGTACGGAAATGTTTTTAATTATTTACATGTCTATATAGCGTTACTAAATAATGACTATGCGTGGAAAGCTTATTCTGATTACGTGTTTGGAGCCTTAGAAAGGGGTACTGAGGTTCATTCTGCTTATACAGATTTTTTGAAGGCTTTTGACAGGGTTCCCCACGCGGCATTACTATACAAGCTCGAAACCTTGGGAGTATCTGGCTCTATGCTCAGTTGGATTGAGACCTATCTTACGGATCGAATTCAGGTGGTGCGAGTAATCAGCTTCTTGTCGCATGATACCTCTGTCCCACAGGGATCTCACATTGGCCACTTTTTTCAATCTTTTCCCTAAATGATGTTTCCTCATCGCTTAGATCTTCTAAGTTTCTCCTGTTTGCCGACAAAATGAATTTGTTCAATATAATTGTTACCCCTTACTTATGCTACTTCAGGAGGGCTTTAACAGATTTTTGTAGTGTGATGGAGCTCAATACATCTAAATGCACGAAACTTTCTAAAGTATGTTTGCCCACATTTTTTGCCACCCGCCGAGCCTATCAGGGATTTTGGTGATATCCTTGACGCATAGCTATCATTTGTTGAACACATGGGTAATGTTGCAAGCAAGTCGATAAATATGTTGGAATTTATTAAATAAAATTCTAAAAATGTCTCATCTTCTTCTTCCTCCCTGAATTCTTTATTCTAGCCTGGTTAGACCACACTTTGAGTATGCCTCCTCAATTTGTAAACCCCATTATGCCTACCATATCAACAGAATTGAGAGTGTACAAGAGAAATGTCTTCATTATATAAACTACAAATTCATCAACAATGATGCCTTGTGCCGTAGCGCAGGTTTGTGGCCGCCAAACGTTTGTTAGTTAGAGTAGTAGCTTAAACAAACATATTGTTATCAAGCAAAAAAATTACAAAAACTAGCAAAAAGAAAGAATAAGTACCGGATAAAATAGAGAAAAATAATGACAATCTCGCAGTTCTAGCGAATACGAAATAATCAACAACCTGCGAGCGCTTGTTTACAAATCTTAAAAGTATAGCCATACTTAGCTCTAAGCAAAATCCAACAATTAACTAACGACAGTTGCACATTGAAACTATCTAGTTTCCATTACTAATTTATTAACTTAGACTTTAAAATTTCCGGATAAAACGCATTTAGGAAAATAACTTCACAACCTGTAAATCGAAAGGAAAAGTAAACGGTAATTGAATAATTTTGACGCCAACTAAGAGACCAAAACAAATTCTGAACTTTTCAGCATTAATATTTAAATTAATTTAGATTAAAAAGCAAAGTTGTTCATCGAGAGTATTACTTTTTAAGACCCCCGTCTTGAGACAATATCCACTTCGCTTAGTTAGCTTTAATATGTCTTTCTTCAAGATCTTACAGGACCGTAATCAATAACATTCGTATCTTTGATTTACTATACATGGTGATTAAGATGTTGAGTTACGATAATATGATACTTGTTAACGTTTTCTTAAGTTAGGAATTTAAAGTAAATAAATTAAAAAATAAGTCTAAAACAAAATGATTGAGTTACGCTGAGAGAGTCATTAGAAATGTTTTAAATTATTTGTATGCCCTCATAGCGTTGAAGACAAATCTATTCTAAATAATGACTCTTATATGAAGTAGATATTTTTTTGACCATAAAATTAATTGAGTTAATTTTGCACTATGTCAGCAAGATACGCACTACCACCTGTATATTCAAGGGAATGCTGAAAATGATTTTAATGATATAGGCAAATCTATGTTCTAATTGGCATGCGTTTTCCAATAGTGTTGAAGGCTGGAAGTCTGCACTAAATAATGATTCTTATAAATGACAGATTTTTCCAGAAAAAAAATTTAATTATGTTAACGATTTCTTAAGTTAAAAAGTTAAAGCAAATGCTTGGAGAGTCACTTGAAATATGTTCAATGATTTACATTTGAAGTCTAGCCTAAACCATGGATTTTGTACGAGAAATTTAATTGATTTTTTCTTATGACAGGAAGGTTTGCATGATTAGTTCGGAATTATTTTAATAATTTGTATGTCTATAAAACGTTACTAAATAATCACACGTATGTGAGGGAAGCTTATTCTCATTACGTATTAGGGGCTTGGGAGAGGGCTGTTGAGGTTCATTCCGTTTATACAGACTTTTCCAAGGTTATGCTCAGTTGGATTGAGCGTTATTTCAGGTGGTGCGAATGAACAGTTTCTTGTCTCATGACATCTCTGTCCCACAGGGATCTCACAGTGGCAACTTCTTTTCAATATTTTCGTAAATGATGTTTCCTCAAGGTCCAAGTCTTCTAAATTCATCCTGTTTGCCAATGATATGAAATTGTTCAATGTAACTGTGTTACAAGAAAATTTAATTGCTTGCATTGTTACATGAAAAGCCAATTTGTTAAGATAAAATTTGTATTGCTAATTTGTTACAAGATAAACTTTGATTTGTTAAAATATAATTTCAATTGCCATATTATAATTACTATAATTCAAATAAAAGCCAATTTGTTACAATAAACTATAAATGCACTTTTCTTTAAATTATTACTTTAATTTACTAAAAATTTAAACTGAAAGATAGCTCAGGGTGTATAGGTAAGGAGCATGCTTATGAAAGTTTATTTCTGAGTGCTGTTGTTGAGCAAAGGTGCAAAATAAAAGATTAAAAATAAAAAAAAAAACAATTTTTATTCTATTTCCTTCTAACAAGAATAAGGGTTAATTCTGTTGAAACTTCCTGGTGATATCTGCCCTTTAATCACCTTATGCTTCCTCCGAGCTTCCTGGAGAGGGTTCCTGGAAATTGCTGTAGTGCTTTGGATCTGTCCTGTGACGTCACTGGAAACTGTCCTGGTAGGCCGAGTGCGTGTGGACTCAGTAGCATGAAAAAAACCAGTACAAGGCAGTTAAAGAGTTCACCAAGAATGTTGTTACAACCCTGTTTCAATATGGCGGAGAGCGTCGCTTGTCTTAGCTTAGTTTTTTAATACAGAACTTGACAGGAGAGAACTAGAAATAATTCTTCTCAATTAACAATGCTGAAAAATGCCAAAACACGTTGAAGGAAAAATTTAATTTAATTTAATTAAATATGCCTCCGCCAATT
>JAEQML010081219.1:0-11292 GCA_016904865.1 Pissodes strobi
CCCCTAGCACTTTTATTTGATGTTCAATTGTTTTTTGCTGAACATATCCAAATTCGCGGGAGAAAATTACATAAGATGGCTATTTCAGTTTTGTTTTATAAAAGTACAGGGAAAGTCAAAAAATCGCCTTCTCTAGCTCTCGTTGGATAACCCTGTACAATTTGTACATTTGCCTAAACATTGGTGTGCTTGATTTGTAGCTTAATAGAAATAATGTATATTTTTAAGCATAGGCCGCTGGTTAATTGTTTTAAAAAAATTTGACTATTTTGATACATTTTAGGGAGAAACTATTATAGTATCTGAAGGCTTATAAATAATTTTTTATTTTTTTTAAATTGATTACGTAGTACAGTACAGCAAACATATAATCATAATAGACGTATTCCTTCATACAGCTGCACCACCCTGTATTATGTATATTCACAATACACATTTATAGTTTACTGATGTGTTTGAAATATTTTAAAACGCAAATTATTTATTTGAATAACCATAGTAGTTGTTTTGCCAATAAA
Organism: Pissodes strobi; assembly: GCA_016904865.1. NCBI lineage: Eukaryota > Metazoa > Arthropoda > Insecta > Coleoptera > Curculionidae > Pissodes > Pissodes strobi. Next base: position 519 of record JAEQML010081219.1, read on the forward strand.
TTAAAAGCTCGTCTACTTTTTTTCAAGGACAAAACCTAGTTGTAGCCGGCCTGCCGGCATTTAATTTATAAAATACGATAAAATATAACAAACACATCGTGTTGGCACGTTGGGTTACGTTTATATGATACCTAGGTATACCGGGTGACCACGAACGTGAATTTCTACGCCGTCATTACATTAATTTTGAACGATTTTGAAGATAACAAATTCGATGTTTGGATAAGTATGCTTATACATATTCCAACCCCACTTTGACATCTAAAATACACATCTAAATAAAATACTATTCCATAGTTCCCTTTTCAATGATATATATTATCACAAAATGGCAGCAATGATTTTCTTATAAATACAATACTATGCAAAAATAAAATTAAATTAAATTAAAACAAATCAATTTGTTAGTTAGGAATGTGCCTTTTCTTTCTAGCCTACTGAACAAAAAGTGCCTTCCAACTATTTTCATCACGTGTTTAAGTATTTAAAGCACTATTAAATTTTAAATACAACTAAGTATGTACTGAGGTAACCCGCCTATTTAAAATATTATTTCATTAGACCTTATACATTCGATTTTGGGACGCCCCTCGGGACGCCCTATATAGATGTAAAGTAAAAAAAAGAGAAAACAAGTCATTAATTGAAGTCGGGTTTTACGAGGTTTTTTTGGAAGAGATCCGAAAGCGTATCGCTCGAGAACGGGGATAGATAGTCAAAAGCCGGCGCAGTGTACGGTTTATTTTGGTTAATTGTTTTGCTTCTGTGCTTTAACATGTCATTACAGGTCAGTAGAATGAAATTTATAATATTGTTATTTATTCTCATAGATAGTTCATATTTAATGGCATAACATGTGTACAGGGTTATCCAAAGAGCACTAGACAAGGCGATTTTTTGCCTTTCCCTGAACTTTTATAAAAAATACTGAAATAGCCATCCTATGAAATTTTCTCTCCCAAATTCGGATATGTTCGGCAAAAAACAATTGAACTTCAAATAAAAGTGCTAGGGGTCAGTTTGATATTTTTTTTTAAATAGAACACCCTATATATTACTACATTTTTGGACTCTCTAGAAAAATCTAAACATATTTTGTGTATAATAGCCTATATCTATCTTTAGTCGTTTATCAAATATTGACAGTTGAAAGTGGGGCATTTTGACACTTTGACAAGCTCTAAAATCTAAACCGTACAAGATCAAAGAAAACGGTTTGCACATTCCTATCTTGGGTTTTCATAAGCTATCGAATGATGATTCGAAGATACTGTCATTCGATAGTGTATGAAAACTTAAGATAGGAATGTGCAAACCGTTTTCTTTGATCTTGTGCGGTTTAGATTTTAAAGCCTGTCAAAATGTCAAATACCCGACTTTCAACTGTCAATATTTAGTAAACAGCTAAAGATAGGTATAGGATATTATACACAAAATGTGTTTAGATGTTTCTAGAGAGTCCAAAAATGTAGTAATATACAAGGTGTTACATTTAAAAAAATATCAATGTGACCCCTAGCATTTTTATTTGATGTTCAATTGTTTTTTGCTGAACATATCCGAATTCGCGGGATAAAATTACATAAGATGGCTATTCTAGTTTTTTTTATAAAAGTACAGGGAGAGTCAAAAAATCGCCTTGTCTAGTCCTCGTTGGATAACCCTGTACCTATTTAATGAAATCGTTTTATGCTGTGAACAACACTGCGTTAAATGAAAACATAAAATATATTATTTGCTGTCTTTTCGTGCTAGGATTTTAATGTTAGTATGACTGAGAGTGTACGCTAGGGCCTTGATAAATCTACTAACCATTTCCTACCCTGATGGACGGGAGAATACCCTAGTTATAAATGTAATGATCATTCTAGAGATATTGGCCCATTTTGCAACTAAATAGCCGGGTAGCCTCCGTAACCCAGCACCTCAGTACCTTCCAGCGGCGTCTGGCTAACTAACAACAACTCCTTCAGTTTTAAATGTATTGTTACAAGTGTGGAACACTACGAATTGTGGCGCAGGAGGCAGTAATTTAATTAATTATTATATTAATAAAGGTTATACAGCATAATTCGGTTTAGGAATTTAGATCGAGGGTTTCTCTGCCGTACTCTTTCCCCTCATGAATTCTAGGCTGAGTCCGGCACGTTTTTCTCTAATATGGCACGTTTTCTTTAATAAATTAGGCGTATTAGGAATCTGACGAAATTGGTTGAAAGACACTTATTGGTCAGTAGGCTAAAGGGAAAACGCACGTTTCTTTATAACAAATTTATTTATTTTGATTCTTAATCAATTTCACTTTGATGTGCTTCTAAAAGGTGTTTCTTAAATTATGTTTATATACAAAACTTTTATAAAGATTTGCGCTTTTGAGCTCAATTGTCTTTTGCTGCCTATGACATCTAGTCAGTGATGACGATAACAACGAAAGACCGGATAGATAAAATAATTAAAATAAAATATAATTTAAAAGTGGCTGAAAATAACCACATAAATCTCTACATTATATTTCAAATCGGGAAGAAATTATAACAATAATAAACAAAATAACGAGTGTTTTATTTTAACAAATTGGTTCCGTTTTTTCCTAATATGACTTTCTCATAGACTTGGAAAACACGAAATCCCCTGGAAAAAGTCTATCAGTTATTGTGTGCAACGTTATTGAAAATTACTAATGGGGGAGAGAGAAAGATATATTCGGGCCCTGAATGGCAACAATGTTCAGCGTTTTCCCTTTGTAAATTTTTGTCCCTAGACTGGCCAGTGGCGTATCGGTAGGTAAGAAACGGGTGAAAAGCACATTATGATTAAATATAATTTTTATAGTGTAATCAAATTATTGCTTGCAACTCGTGTCGAACGATGTTTTGACTCGGCTGCGCCTCGACAAAAAAAATTCGTTCTGGATCGCCCACCTAGATACAACAATAGCTATTTACGATCGCGGTGTTGCCACATCTAATGGTACCTGATATCAACTTTTTATTTTAAATCAAACGCCCAGTAAATTTTTATATTTTTGGATTCTACGTACTGATCCATAGAGTTATTAGTTGAGGACATAAAAACGCATACAAATTAAGTTTTTTGGGCAATTTTGATATACTCAATAATAAAAAGATCGGGAATTTATGCCGCGTAATATAATTTGCAAGGTCAAATTAGGATCGCAAAGCAATAAAAATGACGATATTTCTTTCAAAACCGTAATACCACGGAAATGTACTGCTATCGTTTAGAAATACATTGTTTGCGACAAAATAACTATAATGCCGAGCATAATGCTCATTGTTATAAACGTACCTGATAACGAAACAAAATTTTAGAAATTTTCCGTTCGATTACTCAATTCATGTTGAATAAAACAATTATTTTTATTTAATTTATATGGAATATGCAATATTCTGGCGTTTATCATAATAATAACGAACCTTATTTTTTCTTACAATAAGTTTCACCATTTTATAATAAAATTTATTATAAAATGGTTTCACCTACCTCGATCGTGTTATCGATAGTTATGGAAATTGGTTTTGCTATCTGCAAATAATAATAATATACTTGCCATGCTAATCTAATAAACATGTGTGGCCTTCTCGAATTCAAATAATTGCAATAATTATCTCGGTTGGTGTTTAACCAGATATTTTATGTTTAATATTATAAGTAATGCAGAAGTTAAAAAGTAATAGTTAGGTATCTAAAAGAATATGCAATCTTTTGCACAGCAGGAAATCAAAAAGGTATTCAAGGTGTGCTATGCAACCCTTTTTACTTTTTTTAGCAAGAATACTTGAAAGCGGGTTAATAATAGAAAGCCGTTTGAGCCCAAGAATAATAAACTAGAGACGGATGGTTACTTCCCATAGAAGCCTATGTTCACTTACTATCGCCCCGTGCCCCGCAGTTCCCTCACCCATATCGTCGCCGCTGTGACGTTGCTGCGCAACGGACAGTCTTCGTTTCGTCTTGCTGTAATTGCATCACCTATATTTTCATTGTGTTTTTAGCTTTTTTAGTGATATTTTCGAATGTTTTAAAACAATTGATAGTTGTGTTTTGGTGCTTTAAACATCGAGAAACTTATTTGATCCCAACGGAAATCCCATAAATTGGGGATTAAAGCAGAGATCAAAGTGCCTGTTTTGCAAAGTATTCATCAATGTAGTGCTGTTATTGTTTTTTTTTATTAAATAAGGTAGGAACTTAAATTATTTTTAAATGCATGCAAGTCTGGGAGGAATAATATTTTACGTAATACTGTAGAGAAGTTGTCAAACTGAGGGTTTTATTACACAGGGTATCACTTGGCTATTTAGGTTTTAAACAATATTTTTAAAAAGTAGGTATGTTCACGTACATGCACTGGAAAGTAATTCTTATTTAAACATTGTTTAAGTTCCTTATCACGTTAGAATATCATAAATATATTATGTTATATAGCAGTGTTGAATCATATATTAAGGATTTTTCATTCATAAGCACCCATGTTATTAGCATTTTGAATATAACACTTATTAGTTAATACGCATATAAAACTGAGGCTTTCTTGATTCAATTTTGTATCCATAAGTTAGAAATAGCATGCCGAACTCTGAGTGTCACAAGAAAATTACTATTTTGAATAGCAGTAAACATGTACACAGATACAAATATACTTGTTTGTAGAATAAAAGAATTTTAAACTAATTAACAGTAATTTCATGAGAAATAGTTTAATTTCATTATCCATTTAAAATTTTGAGTTTAAACATATTTTTATAAACTCTAAACAAGAAAAATAGTCTTTGCCATATAATATGTATGTTAAGGCTTTCGCGTCAACTTCGTCGCGTGGCTACGTCACGATAGAACAACTGTCAGTGAAAAAATCCGGTTGATGTAACCATCCTTCTCCAGTTTATTATTCTTGGTCTGGCCTGAAATAAACCAAAGGAAGGAGAAGGTGTGCTGATTTTAGGTTTGAAATCACATTCTTCTGTATGTATCAATATTAGTGAATAAATAGAAACAGTTGTAGAATACTAAAATTAGACCCCATTTTAATTCCGCATTTAATTTTATAGAAACCAAGGAAAATTTTAGGAATAACATCAGAATTAATGTTGTACACTTAACGATAAATTCGTGGTATAATAAAGTTTGACCAGACAGTTTGGCTTAAACCTTGGCTATGTTTTTGGCATGCGATTCATCAAACATGTGCGTTTTGCGGACGTGTTTCACGTGGTTTATGAATCAGTTATTTTCAGCGTTCATTGTATTATTTGTACCGAGCGATCTTCAAAATTTCCTTTGACCTACAATCTGATAATTAGACATAAAATTTTGAAACTTAAGCCGTAATTTTTTTGGAATACAATAATACATGTATGTCTCTTCCTATAATTAAAACCAGAGTATGTATGTGATCGCAAGCTCCATATGGATTTTTGGTATTATTAACAGCTTTTATTAATCTTATAATTCTATGTGATTTGGAATATTGTCAAGTTTGAGGAACTCAAATAATATTATATTTTTAATTAATTTAGACAACATAGGATTCGACTTGCAGTATTTAAATACAGGCCCTTAAAACAAAAGATAGAATCTAAAATCTAAAATTAATATGTTCAAGACTAAATAATCATTCTCAAAATGTAAATCAAAAGGACAAAGAAAATTCTGTTACAGTATATGGTTGGGAGTTGAGAAAAACATCAATCTTCTAGATACTTTTCTATAATTATACAGAAAGAATAAAATAACTTCTACAAAGTGAAAATTGCTTACACATCTATCTTACTCATACTTCTACTTATATGTCTAACCTTTTTCTTCTTCTTTTCTAGTAAACGTGGCCGAAACGCCGAAACCTTATAATGATGACAGTTCTAATATTTTTTAAATTTTTATATAAAAATCGCAAATATGAATAATATGAATACATTTTAACGTATACTTATCTTATTCCAAAGATAAATAAATGTATCTTTATTTAAAGACATTGTTAAAATATCTGCTAAATTTTGATCTGTTGAAACATATTCCATACTAATATCCTTCCGTAACACCAAATCTTTTAAATAGTGATGCTTTATTTATATCGATATGTTTAGCCCTTTTCGAGTTTTCGTTACTTTTTGACATCATAATTGAACTTTTATTGTCACAAAATAAAATAGTTTAATTTTTCAACTGAAAATCTTTTAAAATCCCTTTTAAATGCATAAGATCTTGAGCAGAAGCAGCCGCTGCCACGTACTCCGCTTCAGCTGAAGACAGTGCGACGCAGTTTTTCTTCTTTGAGAACCATAATACTGGGTTTTCACCATATAATATCATGCAATCAGTAACACTCTTCCTTTCATTCTTATCAGTTCCCCAATCAGCATCTGAGTATCCTCTTAATTTTTGGTCTGTTCCAGTATTATTCTTATAATAAATTAAACCTATATCTTTTGTACCTTGCAGATACCGTAATATTCGCTTTCCAGCATTCCAGGTTTCGTTTGTTGGTCGATCTAAGAATCTACTAAGGTAGGAAACAGCATAACCAATGCCTGGTCTACTAGTTGTAGTTAGATACATTAATCCTCCAATAAGCTCTCGGTAGGATATGTCTGTAAGTATCTTGCTTTCTTCATTATTCTGAAAACCTTTCTCCATTAGTGTTGTCTTTGGGTTACAATTTTCCATTTTAAAATTTTTCAATAACTTTTCTATAAATTTGAACTGTTCAATTTTCAGTGTTTTTTCTGTTCTTGTTATATTCATACCCAGGAAATTTTTGATCTCTCCTAAATCTTTTGCTTTGAAGTGTACTTCTGTAGAAGTTTTACAATTTCTCCTATATATTTATGCTCTCCAACTAATAATATATCGTCCACGTAAATCAGAATACATATCTTTCCATTGTAATATAGACAACAGTCATATTTTGATCTTTCAAAGTAATTTTTTAAATCAAAATCATTGAACGTGTCGTTCCACACTTTGGGCGATTCCTTTAACCCATAGAATGCTCGATTTAGTCTCAATATAGGGGTTTTACTTTTTAATCCTTCTGGTGCATAAATATACACTTCACTTTCCAAAAATCCATTCAGAAAAGCCGTAGGAATGTCTAATTGTCTTACCTTTCAGTTGTTTTGCAGTGAAATCGATAAAAGAAGTCTTATTGTTGAGGTTCTTGCTACTGGAGAGTATACTGGTTGAAAAGGATCCTCCTCCTTTATCTGAAATCCTTTTGCTACGACTCTAGCTTTCTTAGTTCCATCTTCTTTCGTTCTGAATACCCATTTTGTTTGAAATGCTCTCTTTCCTTCTGGTAGCTTTGTCTCCTTCCATGTTTCTAATTTTTCAAGTGATTCTAATTCCTTCTTAACTGCTTCTTCCCATTCTTTATCTTTTATTGCTTCTTTGTATTCTATATGATCTTTCTCACTAGATGATATCAGACAATATGCCATGTAGGTTTCATATTCACTTAGATGATTCGGTTTGTTTACTGGTCTTCCTCTGCTAGTAGTTTCGGTCGTCGGTACTATACATTCTTCATAACTTTCTGAGCTTGAACTTTCTGACTCTTCCTGTTGAATTGCTTCTTCTGTATCACTTTCTTGTGTTTCTATTTCAATCTGATTTATGCCTCCTTGTAGATCGTTCACCACCTCAATAATCTGTATTGCTATCTGTTTTTCTTCATCTTCTGTTCTTTTTTTCTTTATTTCATCATAATTAATTTGTTTTTCATTAAATCTGACATCTCTGGAGCAAATAATCTTGTTATTTTCATAATACCACAATCTATATCCAGGTCCAGTGTAACCTATATGTATACACGGTTGTGCTCTTCTCTCAACCTTATTTTGTCTAAGTAAAATTACAGCCCAAGCCTGGCTTCCAAAAATTCTTAGTGTTGACAAATCATTTTTACCATACCATATGAGGGCTGGTGTTTCTCCAGTGTTGGCTTCTGTGGACGACCTGTTTATTTCATATGCTGAACAAAGAACTGCTTAATAATTCTCTTGGTAAATTCGTTGCAGCGAATTTTACTCTGACCTTGTCCATAATTGTTCGGTTCATACGTTCTGATACACCATTTTCCTGCGGAGTATAGGGCATCGTGTACTCCAACTCAATACCTTTATTTTTACAGAAATATTTTAAATCATTCGTTACAAATTCCCCGCCATTGTCTACACGAATTCTTTGCGTTTTTAGCCCATGTTGAATTTTTATTAATTTTATTAAATCAATTATGTTTTGATCACCCTCGCTTTTATTTTTTAATAATTTAACAATCAAAAAATGAGAATAATCATCTATTAACACTTGAAAATACCTGTGACCCTCTAGTGTGTGTGTTTTTGAAAGACACATAATATCAGAATAAATCAATTGACCAATTTTAGCAATTCGCTTTCCAAGTCTAAAAAAAGTCTTTCTAGTACTTTTCTCTTCAGCACATAAACCTAACTTACTTAAACTATGCCTATTTATGTGACCCAATCTCTTATGTTAAAGTTTTCTACCTACATTTTCACCTACGTACAAGTTAGACGCTTTTTTCTGGCAATTTTGTGTTTTAAAATCAAAGCTTAATAAAAATAAATCATTAACTGAATTACGGTAAAAACTTGACTCATTTTTAGATAAAACTGCCTGTTTTTTTACCTTCTCTATTATTATTAAACATAACCTTGAAACCTTGCTGTAATAATTTAGACACAGAAATCAAATTATGTGACATACCTGGCACAATCAAAGCATCTATTTTAATGTCCTTAGCCTGAAACTTCCCTTTCAATGTTCCTCTTCTTTCTGCATATAAAATCTGATTGTCCTTTGCTGTTCCAATCTTAATGGTCTCAATTTCCTTGATGTCTCTCATGTATGGTTCCATTTCTCCCATAACCATATGCTGTGTGCATCCAGAGTCTAGAACAAGGTAGTTCATACCTTTTGTAGTCCAGTTTGTATTACTGCTTAAAGCAATGAATGCAATTTCCTTGTTATTTTCTTGGTTTGACAGATTTGCATGTCTAGTTGGAGTATAGCTACTTCCTCTTCGTGCTCCTCTACTATGTCTTGAAAAACCTCGAGCTCTATCTGTATTTTTCTTGGGACAATCTCGATAAAAATGTTCACCATTGCATCCATAAGATCTATTATTTTTACTATACTTATTCATGTAAAAAGCCGAGTTCTCACCTCTGTATTTTTCAGGTTGGCTCACTTTAGTTCAGCATCAAGTAATCTGCTTTTTACGAACTCCATTGTGATACCAGTCGTTTGAGTTTCAATAGCTGCTATTATATTATCATATTTTTCTGACATTGTCAATAGCTCTCTCAACAATGACTCTACGTTCATAAAATGCTTCTGCAACTCATCGGTTGTACATTTTAATTTAAACAACCTTTTCATAATATGTAACTTCATTAAAGGACTTTTCCTTTCAAAAACATTCTGCAAAGACATGTCACGTGCAGATTTGGCATTCTTGATATATTCCAGGTGCTGGTCTGTTATACACTGCACTATAATACACCTTGCCTTCGTATCGTCTTTGTCATGCTGCACCTTCTCAGTAGTGGACAAGTTGTCATACTGATCCTTCGTTACCTTCACTACAACTTGGACGCATATTAGTACTTCCTACTATGTGACAGCACGGTCATTGTGCTGAAGCGTAGTAGCGAAACTGAATATCATAGCCATCTTTTGGGGTTTTAAACTATACGCGAATTATGTGTTGAAGTCCAGGAGGAATTTATAAGCATTTGATTATGAATTCATACTGCGCTGCAACACATGAGGAATTAGATGTTTTCGCGATGCAATCGATTTCTAGCAAGAACCGTCGTGGTCTAGAGGTTTAGATGGTTAGGTCTGAATTCGGCGACTACCGGCGGCGGCGGCGGCGGCCCGGGTTCAAACCCCGTTGCTTTTTTTTTATTTTTTTTATTTTTAGTTTCTAAACAGTTTTTTTCTTGACTTTGGGCATGTCTTGGGTTAGTTTTGGTTAGCAAACACTTTTTTCTTGATTTTGGGTATGTCTTGGGTTACGTTTGGGTTAGCACCTGGTTAGTTTCCTTATATTGAGCCCCCCGTAGCGAGCGAAGCGAGCGGAGGGCCTTGCGAAAAGTGAATATGTCTTGGGTTAGTTTGGATCAGTTTCTTTTTCTGTTTTTTTTTTCTTGATTTTGGGTATGTCTTGTTAGCACCTGGTTAGTTTCCTTTTCTTGAGCCCCCGTAGCGAGTGAGGCGAGCGGAGGGCCATGCGAAAAGTGAAATATTTTGCTTTCCTGTATTTTAACACATTGGACTGTTGCAGCGCAGTATGAATTTCTAATACGCGTTCATAAATCCCTACGTGATTTATGTGCTAACGCACGGTAGGATTTTTACACTATCTTGACAAAAATGGTTCATTTAATTCCTTCTGTATTTCAACACATTGGAGTGTTGCAGCGCGGTATGAATTCATAATACGCACCTTGGACACCTTCTTTTTTCAGTAATATTTCTACCCTGAATCTCCAGTTATTGTAGTTGCTGCTAGTCAACTGTGGAAACGGTACAATCGTGGATGTGGCCATTTTTCTAATTTTTTTTTATTTCTTCAGTGGTTCTCTAAGTTCCAAATATACTTGATTTTTCGCAGTTTGACTTCTCCTGGGCCCATAACCTGTTACAGTATATGGTTGGGAGTTGAGAAAAACACCAATCTTCTAGATACTTTTCTATAATTATACAGAAAGAATAAAATAACTTC
>JAEQML010081220.1:0-11291 GCA_016904865.1 Pissodes strobi
GACAAACAAGTGGATAATACACAGTTCGGATTTAGAAGCGGATTCGGCACACGAGAGGGACTGTTCTCACTTAACGTCTTGACACAGAGATGCAGACATATGAACGTCAACGTTTTCGCATGCTTCATAGACTACCGAAAGGCATTCGACGGCGTGAGGCATTGCAGGCTGATCAAAATCCTGAAAGAAACCGGAGTGGACCAACAGGAAAAAAAAAACATCATATCCAACCTTTACTGGCACCAAATCTCCAAAGTGAGAGTAGAACAAGCAACATCAGATGTCGTATCAATAAAAAGGGGAATAAGACAGGGCTGCATACTCTATCCACTCCTTTTCAACATATATTCAGAGGCCATATTTAGAGAGGCGCTAGACACAGTAAATGGGGGCAACGCGATAAATGGCATCAAGATTAATAATATTCGGTACGCGGATGACACTGTGATCATAACAGATAGCATGATAGACCTGCAGAGCATTGTCGATCGCGTTGTTGAACACAGCGAGCAGTATGGATTGCTCATAAACATTGAAAAAACCAAAGTGCTCGTTTTGTCAAAAGCTAACATCAACGCAAACCCATCGATGAAGGGGAATATCGTACAACAAGTATCCTCCTTCAAATATCTGGGCACAATAATAAATGATCAGATCGACCCAAAGAAAGAGGTAAGATCCAGAATTGAACAAGCTAGGAGAGTGTTGACACAAATGAAAACACTCTTCACAAGATCAGACCTCAGCTTGGAACTCCGAATTCATATGGCCAGGTGCTACATTTTCTCGGTTTTACTGTACAGTTGCAAGAGTTGGACTCTTAACCCTAGTCTAGAGAGGAACCTGGAGGATTTCGAAATGTACTTGTACAGAAGAATGCTTCGCATACCATGGGTACAAAGAGTAGCAAATGAGGAGGTGCTGAGGCGTATGGGAAAACAGAAGGAACTCTTACTGACAATAAAACAACGAAAAACGAGTTATATAGGTCATGTTATGAGAGGCAAGAAGTATGAATTTCTGAGACTCATAATCGAGGGCAAAATACGAGGAAAGAGATCAGTCGGCAGACGTCAAAAATTCATGGTTAAAGGATCTCAGAAGATGGTTTGCATGCTCATCAATAGACATCTTCAGAGCTGCAGTATCCAGGACCATGTTAGCCATTTGGATCGCCAACCTTCGTGAGGAGACGGCGCGGCGACTTGAGAAGAAGAAGAACTCTAGTGAGTCTGCAAAGGGAATACGGAATAAGAAATCTAGATACTATGAACAAATTGTAGACCAAGGTAGTAAAGCTATGTGGAGAGGAATAAAGGAGGTTTTGGGTCAAAATAAAAAAGTCAACTCAATGAAGTGTATTTTCATGAAAAAAAAACTGAAAAATAACAAATAACAGAGAATTTTAATGCAATTTTTACTGAATCTATAAAACATATTGTAAATGGATCAACTAATTCGATAAAAGTAGCTTCTATAGACGAGAACCAGATGGGGAACATTGCCCTTTTTAGTACATTCTCACCCGTAACACCAAAGGATGTGTAGGATATTTTCAAAGGCCTAAAGAAAGAATAATCAATTATGGTGTTTTAAGAACTGTTTTGAGAAAGGGAGGTCTATTCATTGCATGAGGAACGTGTAAGGTAATAAATAAATCATTTGAAGACTATCAAATTCCACCAAAATCGAAAGAATTAATAGTGGATCCAGTTCAAAAGGAGCAAATCACAAAAAAGTGAAGAGTAAGTATAGAGCAGAAAATATGATGTCTCTTTATGAAAAAAAAAACTTGAACTTTGTGTGAAAATCAATTTTTAAATCATTTGAATAAAAACAATATATTGATTGAAAATCGGTCCAGTTTTAGAGAAATCCATATCTGTGAATCTGGGATCTAGTTGGTGATGACAAAATGGAAAGAAGTATTGTACGAAAATACATATAGTGTCGGTGTTTATTGATTTCAGGAGGGTCTTTGAGACGATCAACAGGATCATAATTGAGAAAAGACTTGAAAAGCTTGGAGTAGTAGGAAGGACTAAAAAATGATAAAAGATCGATATCAAAGAGCAAAAGTGGATGATTATCAATCATCGGCGACTGAGGTTTAGTGTAGTGCTCCGCAAGGAACTGTTCTGGGTTGTTTCTTGTTCATATTGTATAAAAATTATATTATAGATCGTATATATGATATTATGATAAATTTTATTGCGGAGGATATAGAAAAAGTTAGAGTTAAGTTACAATGTGTAGTGCTAAATTTAGAAAATTGGTTTAATATTAAGCTTATCAAGTAATGACTTCAAGTGAGCAAATTGTTTGACTAAGCAATTAAAAAATATAATTATATTAATTATAGACATTATACTAAACAGAGCATCACGATTTCAAATATTGAATATATCTAACTTTAATTATCGCGGAGTTTTTTCGACCCTGTACCTACAGCTAACAATGTACATACTCTAGTTATATAATGATGCTAATTTTTCATCTAATATCAAACGGCCCAACTAATTGGCCTAAAGTTGCTAACTAATGGATATAAAACAATCTCCGAATTCAACAGCCCACGACAGTAAAATTTTGTTTGAAAGCGTAGTTTTCGTGGTGGCTATAGGCAGCCGTATTAAACTTTAACGCCTCGAGACCATGAGATTAAAGAAATCCGGAAATGAAACCCAATATAATTTAATTGTGTCTGGCTTCGACTATGTTGCGTTTATTTTAAGACATTGTTTTAAGGTCGAAAATAAGCCTGTGGTTTAATCAAGTATAAAATGAAGCAAAATAAGCCGGGAAAACTTATTGAGTTTCACGTATTGTTCTAATAAAATAACTTCAGTTGTATCTAGCTATCTTGTTTTCAATTTTTATTATTATAACGAACCATCCGAACATATTCTACACAGTCTCCAAATTCATACTAATCCACACCAACTACTGTAAAATTTAATATACAAAGAAACACTTTAATACTTTTTTTTCTTTTATTGGTTAATTTGTGTTATCGATACCCTCGCTACATTACTTCTCGCGTTCGAATCTGCTTGACAGATACAGTACATTCGTTTAATGCACCACTTGACTAAATGGTATATATACGTTTCTGGGAAAATTGATAGCTCCTCTCGCCTGACCGCTCAAGGCGAGCAGGTCGGTTTCCGTATCCGAATGTATCTTCACTATTTCAGATCCTCAGATTCAACTACCGCCTGTCTGTGGCGTTGCCGTATTAAACAAATTTATGGAATGTACCTACATTTTCTAAAATTACCGGCCATATCGTCCATAAACGTTATGTGATGAACCAGTGTGGTGACCCTTTTCTTAAGGTATGTTCGACACAAGTGTTTCTATTTAAGATGGCTAAAATTATTTATCATTAAACTAGGGTCTTTTCGCGGGACAGAATTCTTTCTATGGGCTAGAATTTCTTCTATCATCACCATCATCATTTACTTGATTATCGAATATTTTTACCGCTATATATCATATTTATTAATGAATATATAATCAAACGGCTGTAAATGATTTGTTTGATTATGGAATGTTTCTTACCGCTAAATATCATTGTCATGACAACAGGTCATCTGCTGTTTATGTCTTGTATAGGATCCTTATTTCTTGTTTTCGTTTACAGATAATTACCGTTTTGGTTTATTAACTTACCGATAAGTGACCTTGGGTCTAGCATTTTCTCATCTCAAATTCGTTCTTGTTATTATCGTAGTTTGGTTTAGAAATGCCTAAATGCCTTAGTATCGTGTCTGATATCTCAAATATCGGATGCCTAACCATGGGATTCTAATTAGTTGACTTAACCTTTTTGTACTGCGTACATTTACTTTGCTATTACCGTAAGTCACATAATTACTTGGCACATTAGATTTCTTAATTTGTTGATAACTGTCTTTAGTACACATAGTATAATTTAATTAAGTAATTTTAGAAGGCAGTGATTTATTTTTTCTTATCGGTTATTTCTTAACGTATTTGAGTAATTAAAATTAAGTCACTTTTTATCTTTGTCGATTATTTGATTTTGGCTTTTCTTAATCCAGTACGGTATTACCTTAATTGATAATTATTATCTCGATAATGCCTTCGTGATTTTCTGATTTACCTGTGTATTATACCTGCCAGTTTTTACTATAAACAACTGTTCACCTCACAAGTTTAATGTGTAAAATTTAGATTAATTTTATTTGTACCAGCATATATTTACCGACTCCCTATATCTATACTTATTTACTTTTTCTGATATTTATTGAATTAGCAAAGTAGCATAAAGCTAGTGCAGTACAACACTTCGTTTATGGTGTCTCATGTTTGACCGCCTTTTATCGAACTATTAAAAATTCAACTTTTAGTTGGTACTGTTTCAAAATATGAAGTGGGCAATATTCAGGTCATAAAACATGAAAATGAAAATACATAAAAACTAAACAAATAAAAAATACCAAATATAAGTTAAAAGTCAGTGTGAACTTAAAACCACACGACAGAAATGAGAACTTCAAGAATGCTAAATTAATATAATGGATTTTTCTGTGTTTTATAATGTTATGTGGTGATTTTAGTATTGATTTTCGGACGGTCTCTAATAGGAATTCTCAATATCTCAATGATTTATTAATTTCTTTTGGACTGCACACCTTGACTGCCTTACAAGAATAACTAAGCAATCTTCTACAATAATTGACTACCTACTTGTGTATTGACTTAAGGGATACACGATTTAATGTTGTTTCAGCGGGTATATTAGATCATGAGGCAGTGGTATGTAAATGTGATGTTCCAAATAATAGAGTTGTGTAAGAAGAAAGAGAGGAAGAAAAAATTATTTACAAAAAAAAACTATCGAAAAAATACACGAGACTTCCCACTGATGGCTTTCCACAGCTTAATGTAGTCAAACTTATGTGAAAATTGTTTCCCAAGTGTACCTATAAAGAGCAAGAAGGCTAAACATTGGCTATCAAAGAGATTAAAAAATAGCCCAAACTAAAAACAGTAGATGTCTGCACTGATTAAGAAAATATATAATATATCAGAACTTCATGAATTTGTTTTTTAATTATGGGAAAATAAACCAAAGCACAATTAGAGCGGCTAAAAATGTTTTATACTTGCAATTCTTGGAAAAGATAATTAGTTCCAAAACCAAACAGGGGAGATCTAGAAAATAGTAAATGAAATTCGAAAAGGATCGCATTCTAATCGAGTAAATATCATAGATTTTAAACCTATCAACACAGATCTACATAGCTACGCAACAGATGCCTACTCCGGTATTAGAAGTGTCGCTCGCCAATAATGCAATAAACTTAAATATTTTCCTATTTAGACGGGTTTTGCCCCGCCGTGTTGCCAAGTCGCGAACTCTAGTTTACCTTTCATATCACATTATGGTATTACTCATTTTCTTGGCAATATTATGTTATATTATGTCAAATTTAAGTTCATTTTAAGATTCAGTGAATAGTGTTTGCTTGAACATGGGCTAAAACTCACCTTAAATATCGGTGTAAAAGGTCATTACAAATTTTGCTAACTTATACTGTAATATCTCTTATTTGTATTAAGTAATAATATTAGCACGCAGGTTTTTC
The DNA here is from genome assembly GCA_016904865.1 of Pissodes strobi. NCBI lineage: Eukaryota > Metazoa > Arthropoda > Insecta > Coleoptera > Curculionidae > Pissodes > Pissodes strobi. The sequence goes on from JAEQML010081220.1 coordinate 5,619, forward strand.
GAAGATCAAAGGAATCTTTGAAATGTTTATCGACATGTCAAAGTACCATTTAATTTTGTTTTAAACTCTACTTAATATTATAAATTTGTTCATTTAAATTGCAGTTTCATTTGTTTTACTATTAATAAACTATCATACTTAATAAAAAATATAAAAATCGTATTTTTCTTAAAAAAATTTTTTGTGTTAATTTGATACATAAATATTAATAATAAAACTCGATGATTTGAACGGGTCAAAAAATCAGCCGAAATATTGTTCGACGTGATAACTTGGCATCACCGAGCCGTTCCTAGACGACTGGTTCACCCGCTCGCGGTGAACATTTTTGGCCCTGCGTAAAAAGCATTGGAAGAGGTATCTGTTGCGTAGCTATATAGATCTGTGCTATCATGTAACGAATTGAATTATTTTTATTGCTTAATAGCGGCTAAATTCTCCGCAGAAATTCCATATAATGAAGATTATAATCGCTCCCACTAACATTGCAAAACTTAAAGACATAATTATTATAGGCATTAAAAATAAAAGATGTCATGGTTGGGATGATATACCTATATCTCTATATGAAAGTCTACCAGATTCTGCGTTGTCCATCCTTTGTGAAGCTAATAATGCATCATTTTCAGTAGGCTATATTCCGCAATGCCTAAAATTAGCGACATTTGTGCCCATTTTCAAGAGTGGTGACGCACCATCAGATTCCCGACCACAGGGTCTTTTGGGCACCCTATCTAAGATAGTGGGAAAACTATAAAGAAAAAAGATGCGAATTGCATCATTCATCATAAACCAAACATATAGTAGGAGATACCGGGGCTAGTTGTCGGTAGTTGTTGTAATCGTTATATCGCCAAAAGTAGAGTACTCAAGTTTCTCAAATCTATATTTTCTGAATCAATATGGTTACCCCATCTCTAATTTCTAACATTGTATTTCATTCCATTACATTGCGACACTCCAAGTTGTATAATCTCATTTTTGCCACTTGCGCAATTTTTTGCCCTGAATTACTGTCATGTGAATATACAAAAAGTAAGTTTGAGGGTAAAAAAAATTGCATATTTTATGATATTTTATTATGTTTCTTATATCTGCTTTTCATTATATATGAGATCTATTCTCAAACTGTAGAAGTTATTTGATCATATTCTAGGACATACCGGTTGGGATTATAATCATATGTCGCATTGTTTGCGAGACAAGTTGTCTTAGCGCGACATCTTGCCCCGGTGCGACAACTTGTCCCGATGCAATGATTTGTCCCCGATTTTAAAACATACAATTTATATTACAGATGGTTAGAACATATCAAAGAAAACCCTGGAATGATAATTTAATGGCTGGCTCAGATTGGCTTTCGAGTTTCCTTAAAAGGCATCCACGACTTTATTCGAACACCATAGGCGACTAGGTTATCTAGAGTGACAAGTTTTAACGAGACTAATGTTGAGCTATTCTTCAACAATCTGAGTACTGTTTGTGATCAGCATCATTTCCACCCAAACGACATACATAACATGGATAGAGTTGTTGCAAGAAGAGGCTTTAAACAAAATGGATCAATAGTAACGATAGCCATTGCAGTCTCTGCGGTGGCAGTACCTCCTTTTTTTGTATTTCCACGTGTCTATTATAAAGAACATTTCATCCGCAACGGTCCTCAACGATGTACGGGAAATACAAATCCATCTAGGTGGATGAAGAAAGAAAACTTCATCCTTTTTATGAGGCATATCAACAATGGCAAGTGCATTACCGATAGGCCTGTTCTACTCCTGCTAGGTAATCACGAATCACATCTTTCGATTCCAGCATTAGATTTTGCCAAAGAAAATGGCTCACACAAGCTCCAACCTCTGAGCAGAAGTGTGTTTGTTTCTCTCAAAAAAATTGTGAATTCTGCTTGTGCCTCATGGATGAAAAATTATCCCGGAGCAATATCTATATATGATATTCCTTGAATTGTCGCCAGTCCTTTGCCACATGCTATTACGCCTATTACCATTATGCCAGGATTTCGAGTGGCTGGAATTTGTCTGTTAAACAGCAGCTCATTTTTACAGTAACATAAAGTATGGTTTAATTTTTTTTTTGGGGGGGGGGGGGGCTCATCCCACTTAGCTTGTGCATTTAAGATACAAAAACGCGTGATTCGACCAATTGCGAGGGAGGCTGGGCTGGCTACTCGTAAGCTATTGTTCAGGTGATCCAGGATCCTTACGCTACCGTCGATATACATTCTCGAATTGCTTCTATTTCTAAGGAAAAATTTCCAACAATAATATCAGAACAATTATTTTCATAATTATGAAACGCGTGGTCGTTTTGATCTGTATATCCGATTCACTCCCTTAAAATTGCTTGAAATAATATTTACTATATTGGTGCAAAAATGTACAATAAACTGTCAGATAGCTTTAAGCACGAACTAAATGAAAACGCATTTAAGAGCTCTGTCAAGGAATACCTAATAAACCATATTTTCTATACTGTTCATGGATATCTAGATGTCTACTTTTCACTTTTCCATTCGTTTTATTATATATGTGTCAAATAATGTTTGTATTATTATAGCTATAGTTTTATATGTACAACAGTAAGCTCTACTATGGCCCATTATTAGCAATGCGCCCGCGGACCACGACACTTTGAATTGATCCATACTTGTTACCTGTAAAGTCCGAGGATTCAATAAATATGTTCATGTGCGGGGTGGCACGCGGGTTTCATGTAAGACATTATTTATGGAGTTGGGAGTGTTAACCCCGACATGTTTTGTTTGTATTAGAAACAGCAGTAATGATAGGTACATTAAAAATTTCAAAAAAACATACATTCTCCTAACACAAATAACTCTAGATCATCTCATGAAGTACCAGTGCCAGTATTAACAAGTACCCTAACCAAAAAATATTTTATATTTAACACCAAATGTGTTTTTAATCATCTTCTCCTGCATCTGCTTAAGTTAAATGTGCTTAAATTTTTAAAAAGAAGTTGAAAGGTCTATTAATTGTAAATGCCTTCTACACCTTGGAGGAACTTTTTGTTGCAAACCTTAACTAACTGAACGTAACTGTAATTTTTGCCTTTACAGTCATTTTTATATTTTTTTCTTTGTAGTATTGGTGTTTTATATAATGTGAGAATTGTTTCATCTATATATTTCTAGCATCTAAAATAAATGACTACGACATATTAAGGTTATTACTATGGAGTGGCTTTGTCAACAAAACAACAGTTTTTAGGACAATAAAACAATTTTTGATTTGATTTAATTCTGTTGAAGCTGCTCAAATTAAAAATTGAAAAGGATTGTGCTGTATTCTGCAGGTGAATTCAAATTAGTCAAACATCGCTTTTGAAGCACTATGTCAGAATGAATTATTGATATAACATGCAATTTATTTGGAAGATTACAGGAAAACGCTTTGAAACTAATTACCCCATTTCCTCTGCAGTAACCCTCATCATCGTCTTTAAAGTTAAAATTACAACTTACCTACGAAATTCTTGCAGACCCTCATCTTCTTAAGTATATCGAGGCAATTTTCGCTCATGTCAACATCCGCACATAATTACCCCCAAATAGAATTAAAATCAATCAACAACGTACTGGTTATTTTATCGAGAATATAAAGATCTATAATTGAATACGTGCCTTGAAAACATAACGATTATGGTGTCTTTAGTCCCACGTAATAAGTAATAACAAAAAAATTGTATTATTATGCTCAACATAAGCAATATTTAACAGCCGCCGCTGACGAGTGATCTATATAATAGCCAGCAAAAAAGTTGATTAATTTTCATAGGTTTTGTAATTCTCAGTTCCTAATTATAACTGGTATGACTTGGACTAATTTGTTTTTAATTGTGCGAGGTTGAGAAAATGGATTTCTTAATTTTTTGCTCAAGGCGGCTGTATGATTTAATATAAATAAATCGAATAAATTGATTGGCATATGACTAATACGAAGTCAATAGACGACTTACATGTATTTTCAATATTAGATTCATATTAAAGCATCTCTTAAGGGTAATAAATATTTAGCACTCATTATGGTACCAGGTGATTCATTAAGGGTTGGGAAACTACGATCACACTTATACTGCTAAAATGGTGCATCTTTTTAATATACAATTTTTGATTGTAGGACGTAAAATAAGAGTGGGAGGAAAGGGTAAACTTTTCATGACCAAAGTGCCTATAGCTTTGGTTGTACTCAACGGCAAAGTAAGTATTGTTTAAGAAGGAAATGTTTGTGGAATAAAAAAGCTCCCATGCACTAGTGATTTTTGCTGTCCTTGCTAGGGGGCGTAATTTAAAAGTCACTATTTTTTATTTGGCTCCTAAATCTTAAATGGTATGATGCAACTATTTCATTAGAATTGAAAAGTAGATTAAATTTTCCATAAAAAAAATTAAAACCGCATGTCGATATCTTTATTATTTTCAAAGTCATTGCTTATCGAATTATATATTTATTAACAAATTTATTAAAGAAATAAATTTATTTTAATAATAGTTTTATTCATTCATTCTACGGAGCGGACAGCTTCAACGGAGACGTCGATTTTTCACAAATAATTTCTGGTTGTCATAAGTTTCCTAGCAACCACACTGAAATCTTAAAAACTACTCGGACTGCTCCCATTGTTTATTGTCAGTTTAACTAATTATAAAAAAATTCAGCGATGGAAGAAATATTCAAAAACAACGATCTATTTCTGGATATTTCCGTTTCGGTATTGGACGGAATTTTGTTCAAGTGTTTCGTCATAGTTTTTAACTCTTAAATTATTTTTTATATAGGCCCAAACTTGCAGATAGGCCGATTTCTCAACAAAGTCGAAGACTTTGTGGTGTTTGGTAAAAGCCATGTGTACTAGGTGATTATATGTGTGAATGAGAATTGTTACTTTATTACTGTCCCTTAGGTTATATATTATACTTGCACTATCCCCTAAATGTCTCTCGGATTATTTTACACATTTTAGGGGAAATATACCTATTGTCCCTGTCAGAGACAGACAAGAAGAACATCCAAAAGTAGATTTCAGTGAGTAATAACTTTTAGATGACATTTAAGAAAAAACCAATTAATTGCTCTGTTATCATATATTTTTTCTGTTGTGACGGAGTGTACCCTAATACAATGACACAATACACAATCACCATCCGCTAATTAAAATTCCGAACTACCGTTAAAGATAAGGTTAGGAATGTCATTAAACACAAAAATAGAGACTCTTTAAACAATCGTCAGATAGTAACGAAGCAGTAGCAATGCTGATCGGGTGATAACATTGACTTTATTTATCTTTGTTAGATAACGAGCAATATCTTATTTACCTGGGTAATTGAATGAGTTGTAAAGATAGGCGATCTAATTAATAAATCCAACTTTGATGTAACGAGTCTATGACTGTGTTTTGTAATTAGATTAATGGGTTTCTATCCATGCAGTTACTTGACGTCATTTTTTACTATCGGTGAAAATTAGCAATATTTTTAGTTCTTGAGATTAAATGGCTCTAAGTATGGAATAATAATAGAAGTCAAAACACATTGTGGGTGCTTCGTTGTACAATCATACTTAATAACTGATTATGTATGCAATATCGAGCGGTAAACCACCGCTATGTATATTTACGAAGCTGCCATTA
>JAEQML010081221.1:0-11291 GCA_016904865.1 Pissodes strobi
TAATGATCTAAATGCCCTTTGACTCTTAGAATTCGTAGGGTTCTTCCCCAACACTGCTTGTATATGTATGTTTTAATTATTTTACTGATGAACCGTATGTCATATTATGATGATCTGAGATAGAATCAATAAATATCGCTAATACCATTCTTCCTCTTGAAACTAACTACTGCCGTTTATAGTTTAGTTTACACTAGTATAATGAGTGGGAATACATGGTTTTCTACTGCAGATATATGAGTGCTTAAACATCTAGGAGCGATGAGCATGCTTATATTATTTAAAATTTAGATACCTAGTTAGCATTATACACAAATATAGTTCTGCATTATAAAGCATTTAATAAGTAAATAAATAATTAACCAAGTAATAAATAATCACCCACATAAAATGGCCTTCTTGGAAAACATTTAGTGCAAACTTACTCAATAAAATACTGATAATTTTTTTCATTAATCCAAGATGTATTCACTTGATCAGACTTTAGGCCATTCTCTTCCTTAATTGCATGGGGCAATGTTTTACCCACATTGTTTGTCAAAATGCTACACATAATATTAGCACAGCTTGCTGTGATATTACTAATTAATTAAAAATATTATAATCAGTAATCACTAATCAGCAGGGTTGTTTCTAAAAAAATTTCTTATCTTGCCACTTTAGTCGCGTTCGGTATATACTTCAGATCGATCGGATTAATCTGAATCGTTCGTTTATGACATCTAGATGTAGGGGAAATAAATCTCAACCGTTCGGTAATTAAAATCGGAGCGATCCGACGACGATCTTTTTGCTCGGAGAATTTTGACCGATGAAAGCGAGCAATCTGACTTTGTGAGGTTAAGTAAGTATAAGTTCAAAGTTGTTTCCTGATCTGTTTTGTTTATTAAATATATTTTAGACTTTGCTAAGTATTTTGGTTTAAAATGAAAGAACTCAGCCTGTATGATGGGTTTTTAGTCTCTGAAATGAAATTCAGACCAGAATCCAGAATGACGTTTGACACCTTTGACGACATTCTTAATAAGGATCTGTAGATACTGTTCGTTTATTCAAGATTACTCCGTCCGATCTGTGGTCACGTGACAAAAAAATCTGTCGCATCTCTGACAGGATTACCGAACTCGGCTATTGTAGATAAAATTGTGTCATTTTACGGCACGATGTTGCCAAAATTGTCATTTTGAGTTTCACATTTTAAAGCCTAATATACTCACCTACGCGATTTTCGCTTTTTTTGACATAAACACTGTCATTTCCAGGTTTAATTATTCGCGGCAAAAAATTTTAACTTCGGCGGCGATTTCTTATGTCAATATGGTCAATTTTGTTTTCATCGATAAACAAACAATAACCATACCAAGGATAACCTTAGAATTGGGACTTCCGATTCATCTTCGGTCGAGTGTGCACGTGTCGGGTAACGACCATTTTGTTCCAGCTTCATATACATATATGGTAGTTTGGGGACACATGGGGCTTTCAGGGACTGTGTAGATTCCCCGAATAAGATTCGGACCTCCAGCCGGGGGTTAGAGCCCCGTGCATGTACAAGATTTAAATGTGTGTGAATGTCCAGCCGGTGGCGTTCGAACCTTAAAACAAGCCGTGCATGTACAAGTCGGGGCCCCAGGAGTACATACTCGACATACTGGAAGCCCCAAAAATAGTATCTCTATCCACCAAGGTGTAACCAATGTAGAAGGGTCGCTCTACCTCTTGCTAAGCCTGGATAGGGGTCTTTTCTGGCTGAATTTTCGAAAGAAAAAGGCCAACAGAGAGTTTACTACTACTATAACCTTAGAATTCTTAGGTGTACCTATGAAATGGATACTAATAATTATAATTTTTATATGTATATGTTTTATCATGCGATGTACCTTTTGAGTCTTTTTGGTAATTACCATAAAAGCCAAAAACTTGCACTAGCCAAAAGGCACCAAAGAAAAAATGTGGGTGAGAACTATATTTTTGCAAAGAAAAACACAAGGGGATTTTCACAATTTAAGTGCGGTGATGCGTTTAACTGGCACCAGTAATTTTTTAAATTATTTAAGAATGAATCCAATTCAGTTTGACTTGCTCCTACATAAAATAGGTCCGTTAAACAATAACAAACCGTCTCTGTGTTGGTTTTCGCGTCACAAAATTGGCGGAATTCGGTAAAAAGTTAAAACTGTTTTAACTTTTTAGCGAAATATTCGCGGACGAAATTTCGCGTTGCATGAGTATGAACGAAAATCTACATTCGCGCGAAAAATGGACACCTGTCAAAAAAAGGCGAAATTCGCGCAGGTGAGTATTCACCTTAAGGCTGACAGCAGGGTTGCCAACACTTCCAAAAGTATATCTACTAAATGAGACTATCAAATCTACTAGAAATCTACTAGACGAGAATCAGTGTTACCAGGTCTACTATTTTTATAGTAGATCTACTATTTTTGACCTTTGTCTACTATTCTACTATCTTAAAGGTAAATTCTACTATTATTTAGACAAAAACAGAATACTTAATTAAATATCCTAAAACTACAAGAAAAAATTAAAAAATGAAACAGAAATCTTAAAATTTTAACATAACATCTTAATTATTTTTGTGCAGTGGGATTACGTTGCTATTTTTAAGCAGTTTTAAAAGATGGCACCACCACCACAAGTTCTATATATACATATAAGGGATTCACCGGCTCGTTCTTTGAATGGTTTAAACGTCATTAGCATTTTACTCACGACTTGTCACTTGTGTGTCTGTGTCGGCGTGTTTACTCAAAACCGACTGAATAACAGGTGTTATTAGTTTAGTGTTAGTGGTATTAGTTCTGCTTTACTTCAGTTTTACCATGAATAGGTATGTTTTTTTTTAAAGCTAGACAGTGGATTTGTAATCTACTATTTTTTTAATCAATCTACTATTTTTTTTACATCAATCTACTACCTAACTGTTAAACTGATCTGGCAACACTGACGAGAATTATGAAATTTTTAAATCTACCAAAAAATCTACTAGGTATTGCTAACTGCCCTTAATAAAAACGAATATGGTAACTCATTTGTTATTAATGTTATTACCAGAGACAAGGCGTCTCTGTGATTACTTTAAAATAAAACACTTTTTGGTTGGACTTTCCCTTGGAATGACCTCCCCAAGAAAACGCTTGCGTTTTGTTTATGTTTCTTCGATTCTCCGTGGCGTTTCAAGTCGGCGTAACGACTAGCAATTATTTTCCCATAAAATTTGCATTTAGCTTCCTTTCCTGAAGTACGTTCAATAGCCAACAACCACTCCTTAAAAGTAGGGTCCTTCACAGGGTCTTAGACAGGGGAGCATGCCCCCCCCCTGGGAATGTAACCGACTCATTTTGCATTCATGCCATGCCATTTAAGAGGGTGCCGAATCCTTGTTTTTTTAAGATTTTTTCGACTTTTGGGTAAAATTTAGGCGTGGCACCCCCAAAATTAGCCTTTCTCGGCGGCGTATTACTATTATTTACTATTATACAGACCAAATACGCGTATTTTAGTTTACCAATGTTTACTTGCTATTTAGCAAGATTTCTACAATGCCTCGGTGGCGTAGTAGGCGGAGTGCTTGCCTGTCATTCCTGATTCCTGCGCTGCGGGTTCGATTCCCGTCGGTCGCGACAGATGTTTTCTTTATTGTTTTTTTTATTAATTTACCTTTTTCTTAATTTTGGGTTAGCCTTGGGTTAGTTTTGGTTAGCACTTGGTTAGTTCTTGTTGATTGAGCCCCCGTAGCGAGCGAAGCGAGCGGAGGGCTATGCAAAGCCATAATAATACCTTTACTGCGATTCAGAGTATTGCGATTTAAGCGATGTGCTGAATTGCAGTAAACATTGGTAATCTAAAATACGCGTATTTGCTAAGCCACTCTGAGCTTCGGAGCACAATTGCTCTGTATAATAGTAAACAATGGTAATACGCTTCCCAGCGGCTACTAGTGCGGCCTTGTCTACGGTTCGCCCCCCACCCCCCTGAGGAAAAATCCTAGCTACGCCCATGGTCCTTCAACCAGGCTCCTCGAAATTTTTGAGTGTATTGCGTTTTAGGCATAGGTCTGTAATTAACATATTTTAATTGAATGTATTGTTCATCATATTTTTGCATCGCTGTACTTACCTCACTATCAAATAATTGTACCGCACTCGTAAAATATTACACTATCTGCTAAACGATCGTATCGAACGAAAATATCATCGAAAGGGTGGAAAGACCAGCATATTTAAAATCTACATTCTACAATATACGCTAAGCCTGCCGGTAATTCCCCCGGATTCTCTGGGTATATTTGCTATACTGTAGAGAGGCATTATAAGATTCTTTACACAAATAGTACACTATATAAAAATCGGCCTCTCCTATTGGTCGATCCGCATGGCCCTCCGCTCGCTTCGCTCGCTACGGGGGCTCAAGGAAAGGAAACTAACCAGGTGCTAACCCAAACTAACCCAAGACATACCCAAAATCAAGAAAAAAGCTGTTTAGAAATATAATCTTAAAAAAAATTAAAAAAAACAACGGGAATTGAACCCGGGCCATCCAGGTGAGATTCAGCTGTCTAAACCTCTACACCACGAGAGCTGTTGCCAGAAAATGTTTGCATCATCTAGACATATTGTAATACGAGATGGATCGACCAATAGGAGAGGTCGATTTTTACATAGTGCACTATTTGTGTAAAGGATCTTAAAATGCTGTAGAGAGAAGGGCGATTTTGACGTACAGTGTGCTACCATCTAGCCGCTCCACACTCAACTAAATTAGATGGCGAATTATCGGTTATAGTTTTCTATAGTCTGCCAAATAATTACTTTCATAGACTTAGACCAAAATCCGTAAACGCTACGGATTTTGGGCCTAGACATTTTCTTTCAATGGCTTAGAGTTACGAATGCAGCGACACAAATAGAGGTTGTTTAATTATAATTCTGATTCTACTAGATTTTCTACTGCCCACTAGATCATAAATTTGCCCACCATATGAAGACCTCAATCTACCAGATTTAGTAGAAAATCTACTAAGTTGGCAACCCTGGCTGTGACGAAACGTTAGTTAACGAGTCACACCATTGTTGCCAAACGTATTGCCGGTTATTTTTTAAATAATTATGATTTTTATGATTAAATATATTATTTACATCACTTAATTAAATAAAATAATTAAACAGTAGAGTAGAGAAGTTGAAATAATATATTCATTAAAAAAAAACTTATTAAATTAAAGTAGGTTCTCCCAAAAAAAATACAAAAAGGTCTAACATGAAAATAGTAAGTGAGATCTAAAAACTCTCTTTCAGCTGCGGCGGAGGAACAGGGAAGAAAAAAACTTAAATTTAGAGACGACAGCTTATCAATCGATTTTGTATGCGAATAATGTCCAAGCACAAGTGGTATAACTGTCAAAATCAAAAATCATCAGCCGATTTCAGGTGATCAGATGTCATTGTCATTTCTTAAAATATTTTTCTCCCGATACTTATTGGTATTGTTTTCAACCAAGCAGAGTCAAGGTCACCAATAACGGGTACATCAACATGAAAGGTGCCGACGCTTATTGTCGCCTCTCTTTTTAGTTTTTCTCTGGGAAGAATATGGTAATGACAGAATTACTTTTACTATCTTAATTAAATTAGAAAACATTGGTTCTTGGTTCATTTGCCCTCTGGCAACACTGGCTCGTACATTAATGTCAGATGACTTAGATGTCATGTGTCTTTTTGTTAGGGATGGGTTGCTTTTTAGTAAATTGCTATTCGATAGCTGCTATTTGAGCGAAGCAGCTTTTAACTGCTATCGAATATTATAAAAAGCTGCTTTTTAAATAGCAGTTTACAATGCTCATCAATATTACGATATACGATTGCTATTGATAATACCGTATTATGCTTTTAGCTGCTATGCTGCTAATCGATATTGCTTTTGGATGTGACAATAGCGAGCTGCTACAGTGTACAGTGCGTCGATTGTCTGCATGCCATTTTGGCAGAAGTTGAAAGACCGGCTGTTGTCGAAGGCATTTTATGGCATCGACGAATTCTTTAAGCAGGATAGTATTTATATGCTAGGTGTGCCATGTATTACTTAGTATTCTGTTAAGTGTGGTACTTTTGTACTTAGGGTATATGTATTTGTGTTAAGATTCAATTGACTACAAAATTGTGTATGTGTCAAAATTTTAATCATGCTTTGTCAATAAGATTTATTCATTGTAATAATCCTTGGACAATAAAGCACTTTCATTCAAGGCAAGAATTCCGTGAACTTTGCTTTGGCTCGCTATCTGGGATTCCCCTTGTTTGTTCTGTTTTTCTTTGCAGGAATAAGAATGAGATGTACGCCCGAAAGAAAAAGGATGGATGAGTAAATAATGTGTAACTGTTTTTTATGTTTAAAATAATAGATTATTTTGATGACAGCATTATTTGCTTATGGTTTTTATGAGATAATGAATTATATGTAGTAAACACTAATTATTTTGCTTTTATTTGCCAATTCACGATTTAAAAGGGCCAATTAAAAAATAATTAAATAAATTATTATGGCGACAGTAAAGTAGAATTTTGCTAAATAGTCGGTGGCCGGCATTAGGTAAGGTAATTCTGCAATAGAATTCGTTTGCGGTATAGGTCTAGTCCTATTGAGTTCAGAGTTGGAGCAAAAAGGGACAACATTGACAATATTATTTAATTATCAGGTAGAAATGGTAGGATTTAAGTAGTATATCCTTTTATTTTATTCGCTTAAAAGGAATCCCCTGCTTTAGCTCTTACGGATGTTGCACTGTTCCTGTTGCCAGTAACAGTGTTTATAAACTGCTATTACAAAGCAGCTATTTGAAAGCTGCTATTTGGTAAAAGCAGAGACTGCTTTAACTGTTATTTGAAAATAGCAGTTTTGCCCATCACTACTTTTTGCCTTTGTTTGAATATGTAAATACGAAAAATAGAAGCAGATATATATGCAAAAATTCATACAGGCTAAGAATAGGGAATTACAAATAATTATATCCAATTTTGATATTTTTAAGTATATCTAATGATTATGAAAATTATGTTTAACAACATTGCATGTATTAGTACACATTAGATCATAGTACATCAAATTGTGCCACTTTAGTCACTGGGGTGTCGTAGCAACGCCACGTCGTAGTGCGTTTTAATTATAATGTGTGCCGCTTTTGGTACGATTGTGCACCTAGGAACAACACTGCTAATCAGATAGACAGGGGCAGAGCTATCCTTCTGTTTGTGTTACACGATCTTCCGGTTTGAGGGGCCTTGTATTCGGTGGGAACTTCCAGTAAGACGTATGCCCCTGGTGATTCCCGACTTTTGAACAAATATAAGCTACTAAATTGCACGACTGAGTTCCTATGCAAGGAGGCTTCGCACACTGTGGGTATAACCACTTTCTGTCAGAGACTCCAAATTCCCGCAGGATATACCCCCGTCCGCTTACAAGCCACGCTACCGAGTACGAAAATTAACTAGCCGCTAGCGAGAGGTGCAAGTCACGGATAGTCCTGACCAATTAGAAGCAAAACGCCAGCGTTCTGCGTTCAAGCCGAGTATAAAAACCAACTTTATACTCTGGTTCAAGCATGGCCCTCCGCTCGCTACGGGGCGCAATCAATAAGAACTAACTAAGTACTAACTAAAACTAACCCAAAATTAAGAAAAAAACTAAATTAATAAAAAAACAAAACATAACCTTAAAAGGGTAAACAAAACATCTGGGAATCGAACCCGCAGTGCAGGAATGAAAGGCAAGCGCTCTGCTTATTACACCACCGAGGCGTTGTAGGAGTTTTGCTAGAACGTGATGGATAATTCCGGTATACGCTAGTGTCTTGCTTTTGATTGATCAATACTACACCTCCTAGTAGGAATCACCCTACACTATGCGACCCACCCCGTACACCTTCCAGTCGGCACGACTTCCCAGACTCCCCTCGAAGGACTAGAACATGTTTTCTATGCAATAAGCTTCCACTACTCGTGCCGAATTCTGTAATTCGTTTCCAACGTGTTCGTCCTTCGACGGCAGGACCGGAATGATAATTAATGATATACGCTGAACTGAAGTGACACAAACGACGCTGGCTGGGACGTCCGCTTGCGAGATTTCAGATACTAGTGCACTTGTGAAAGCTTTGCGTTCCTGATGCAACCAGTTGTTTGTAAGTCCGCAGATGGTCTAGGGGTCTGAATTGTTAGCATTCACTTCGGCGACCCGGGTTCAAATTCCGTGTTGATTTTTGGGTTTGTCTTGGGGTAGCACTTGGTTAGTTTCCTTTTTTTGAGCCCCGGAGCGAGCGAAACGAGCGGATGGCCATATACGTGCCAAACGCTGGTCTTTAAACCGCATGCGATTACAAGTGCACTAGTAACTGAAATATCGCCGTCCTCTTCTTCCTTGAGGAGACAAGTCGGTCGCTGAACGTTTGTTGCCAAGCGTCGCCCAATATGGTGTCGAAAAGGAGCCGCTACACAACGCGATGTTACCTCGACCAAGAACGAACCGGAAGTGCAAGAAAAGGCATTAAAATCATTTTTGTGAAATTTTTTTATCAAGCTAGATATATACAGGCCAGCTTTTTGGCCAAGAAATTTATAAATTTCTTCTCTTAGAGGGTTACGGATTTTCTCCTACAAAACGTTTGAGTTTTATAATAGATAAATATACATAATTTTAATAATTTAACATTTTTTTTAGTTAGTTTTAGTTAGGTCACCAAACATTAACTATACGATAAGAAGATTCACTCTTCGCGGCGGCACGTCAACGGTATGCGTCGTTCCCCGCGCGAAAACTAGCAAGATATTGGCAGGCGACCTTTGAACCGGCGCACACTGATCAAATTTCTAGGAAAGCTGGCCATAATAAAATTTACTAGAAATAAGAAAGAAAAGTTATTAAGTATTACACGTTTAAAATATCGTGTTTTAGACAAAGAGTTGTTGAATTTTTGGCTCATCATCTATATTTATATATCTATAGGGTGTATCAGTTATTACTAACGATAAAAATCATTTATAAAAATCATTTGTATGTTCTTAAACCGTTTTAAAAAATGATTTTAAAAATTAAGTGCTCCTTTGTAAAAAATGGGTTTTAAATTTTTAATTTGATGATCCAAATTTTGTTTTTTTGCAACAGTTAATTCAGGAGTCTCACGAGCAAAATGAATGTTAACTGGACGACAGAAAAGTATTTATTACCTCTTTTTTGTCACAACATGCGTCTTGCACCAGTATGCTGCAATAATGATTCTACCGAAATTTCAGCTTTAATTTCACTTACTACAATATTATGGGATTAGGGGTGGGCAAAAATAATCGATTATTCGATTGACTTTTAAGAAATTATCGATTATTCGACTAATCGTTTAATATTTCAAAAAATATCGATTAATCGATTATTTCGATCAATAGATTATTTGGAATAATTCGATAACTTTTTTATTTGAAGAATTAGAAAAATTAGAAAAGTTGTAGGATTTCGCTAAGAGCTAGAATTTGATATCAGAAAAACAATCGAATGTCGTAAAGCCGTTAAAAACGACTAACTTTTTTAAATGGTATGCCCTATATTATATAGGACATATTCTGATTCTACGTAAAATTTCGAGTAAGTATATTTCATTTAATATAACATATACCTATATTCAACTGTGTTCGCGCTATCGATGATTGAAAATCGCACTATAATATGTTTTCTACGCCTTCGTCATCGAATATTAACTACGATAAGAAGATTCACTCTCCGCGGCGCCGGCGAGGCGGCACGTCAACAGTATGCCTCCTTCCCCGTGCGAAAACTAGCATGATACTGGCATGTGACCTTTGGAACCGGCGCACACTGGTCGAATTTCTAGGAAAGCTGGCCATAATAAGGTTTACCAGAAATAAGACATAAAAGTTATTAAGTATTACACGTTTAATATATCGTGTTTTAGACAAATAATTGTTGAATTTTTGTCTCATCATCGATATTTATATATAGGGTGTATCAATTAACACTAACGATGTAAATCATGTATAAAAATCATTTGTATGTTCTTAAACCGTTTTAAAAAATGATTTTGAAAATTAAGGGCTCCTTCGTTGTAAAAAAAAGGGTTTTAAACTTTTAATTCGATGATCCAAATTTTGTTTTTGCAACGGTTAATTTAGGAGTCTCACGAGGAAAATGAATGTTAAGTGGACGACAGAAACGCGTTGATTTCAGAGTTATCGCTATTTTTAAAAATTAATCTAATAGGGACGAAACTAGTAAAAATATAGAAGCATCAGTGCAGCTGTTGTTCAAAAACACTTGCTTATATTCTGACTATCCCAAGGTAATATCAAAGCCATATTTACAAATCAAAAACTAAATTATAAATTTTATCTGCTGATTCAGCGAAAGTATTTATTAGGTAGGTACCTCTTTTACAAGCTTTTATTTACTTTCACCTGTGGATCTGTCTGTCTGTCTTACAAGCTGAATTAGAACTACTTCTAAATGTCCGATTGACTTGAAATTTGGTACACGTTTATAGTTCCGATAACAATACAATATTATAATGTTGTTAAGTGTACACCTCCCCCTCTTTCGGGGCTAGGGGAGGGGGTACTACTTAAAGTATGTCCGATTTCGTTTAAAATTGGTATATGGTTGTTTTGGAGGACAAGGAATATAAATTTTATATCAGATTTTGAAAATTCAAAATGGCGGATTCAACATGGCCGATACTGGTCTAAATCTTGCAAGTCCATTTTAGCTGACTTCTACATATCCAATTGGCTTCAAATTTGGGATGCGTTTGTAGTTCAAATGAAACTATAAAACTATGGTGTTGCCATTGTTTATTCTTATGAAGACAGTGCTCTGTTGCTTACACTTCCCACATCCCTTTAAAGAATGTCCGATTTAGTTTAAAATTGGTATTAGGGGATTTTTAGGGACAAGGAATATAATGTTTTTTTTTATCAGATATTGAAAATCCAAATGGCGGATTCAAAATGGCTCTTATTATATACT
Organism: Pissodes strobi; assembly: GCA_016904865.1. NCBI lineage: Eukaryota > Metazoa > Arthropoda > Insecta > Coleoptera > Curculionidae > Pissodes > Pissodes strobi. Next base: position 11,044 of record JAEQML010081221.1, read on the forward strand.
ACGAATCTAAGTTTTATGAATAAATATATAATATTTACTAAATTTGTAATTTTGCTATATCATAATACCTACTAAAAAGTAAAAAATAAATAAAAGTAAAATAAAATTAAAAACAAGCTTTTATTTAAATGCACTAAAAAGAAGAAAATAAAAATTTGAAGCAAATCAAACCCATTATTTTGTTACATTAAACATTTTTATATGATATAAAAGCTTGTCGCGAGATTTTTCTGTTTAAATTTCTCGCG
>JAEQML010081224.1:0-11290 GCA_016904865.1 Pissodes strobi
CTAACAAATTCTGGATTAAAAATATCCCCTCTCCCCAATTAAAGTTGCCTCGAAAGTTACATAATTGTATATAAAACATATCTAAGTCCTAATATTAAACTTCGCAACTAATTAAATAATTAGGTCAAAACGCCATTTCTTCAATTTCCAGATTAGCTAAAAATAGTTCTGTAGATACTCAATAATAGTTACCTATCCTAAATAATATATTAACTATTTAGGTAAATATTTTGTATTTACATAACATCTGTTCTGGTCTAATTTTCGTATGGCTAATGATAGAAATAGATAGGGGTTTGGTAAAATACAGGTTGTGTCGATTTTGCAGATTTTATTTTTTCACTAGAAAGGCATGGGTTCTGGTAAAGTTAACGACCCACAGAATTTTGAACTTTTCTTGGGTTTGTTTGAAAGCTTACCTTAAATAAAACAGATTAGAACAGAAAAATCCATGGATCATACACTTTTTCTTAAAAAATCACAAATTAAGTTCAAAAAATATAAAATTTTATATGTCTTTTTTAACATCAACACATTTATTTATTTATTTAATAAATGACATTAACCCCATTACAGGAAAACACATATTAATACAATAATCAAACCTAACCAAAAATAAATTATAAATATATTCAATATAAAATCGAGGGGGTAGTCACTAGGGTAAAATTTGTGACAAGATTGCGAAAAGTAAGGGATTGCGAGGGATTTCGAAAGATTGCGAGGGATTTCGAAAGATTGCGAGGGATTGCGAGGGATTGCGACGGATTGCGACAGATTGCGAGAGAATTCCAAGGATTGCGAAGAACTCCCAAGGATTGCGAAAGACTCCCAAAGGATTGCGAAAGACTTACGAGGATTGCGAGGGATTTCTAAAGATTGCCAAAGCGTTTTCATGTTCTTTTAAAGTGTCTTGCAAATTGCAAAACGTATACTTAGTTTTACGCTCGGGTTTAGGGAACTATAGATAGGTTTGTTATGGAAACTAGAAATATTCTTCAATATGAAAATATAGAAATTAGAATTGTTAAAACATGGACTTTGATTAAACAAAAATCCTCAATAGAGAGAAAATATTTTACATTATCAACCACGTTCAAATTTTGAGCCCCAATTAAAAGCTATCCTAAAAATTAAAAAAGAAATGCAAAAGTTCTAGGGTAGTTTATCTATTATATTTTGTTAATTATTATGAATCAAACCAATGAGCACAGAGACATGGTTCTGGCAATGGATTCATGTTTAGGACAACTTTGTGAACAGGATAATTTTAGGTAACATCAAAATGAATTAGCTTATTTGTGGCCTTTTGGAAATCTCTTGAATGTTTTGGTTCAAAAATTATATAGGTATACCGGGTGACCTCGAGATTATACTGACCACTGATCAAGCGTTTTTAACGTCATTAGAAATATATATTTTGAGATTTAGGGAGCTTACAGAAACGGCTATAAGGAAAAAAAGTAGGCGTAAAAACAGTAATTAATCACTTCTGATCAAACCCGACGTAATGGAAACTGTGTTAGGTATTTTAAATGGAACAACCTGTAAATTTTTGCTATTTTCGATTTTACCTATTCATCAAAATCTAAGTCATGTAACCCTCCCTATACCTATCTATGATAGTTTCGGATACAGGACGTATATACTACTAAAATTATTTAAGTGGATGCTGGTTAAGTGTCAAATTTAAACATTTCCGGATTACCTACAGGTAAACTGAAAGTGAAAGTTTTAGTAGTTTAATAGTTAATATACCGCAAAAATTTGTCGGGTGTTTCATTTCAAATAACAAAGTTTCTATTATTTCTGGTTGGATCGAAAATGACCCATTAATTATTGCTTTTACTCCTGTTCTTTTCTTGATGGACATTCCGGTAAGCTCTCCATATTTCGTATTGATATCTTTTTGTATAACTAAATAAAACGCCTGGTTAGTAATCTCGCGGTCACCCGGTATACAGGGTGTCCTATTTCACTGCTTTTTGATGCTCAGTTGTTTGTTTCAAATTTATTTTAAGATAAACAGAAAAAACATAGCTTATTTGGATTAGACTGTGCTTTAATGCAAAATAGCTACAAATATTTAAAAAATTAATATAAAAAAATACAAAAAAAGACTTAAAAACATAGGTAAGTATAACCCCAATACGCAAAATTGACCTCAATAAATTAACTTTAAAATGGTCTAGTTCAAAAATAGCAGGTCAGAAAAATAGCCAAAATCAGAAATAAGAACTTGCGCATTTAATTACAAATAATCTTTGAAGCTATTTTTTGCAGCCTTAAATTTCTGTTCGATTTCTAATTTTTGATGCCGTTTTAGATAAAAATGCTCAATTTTCAATAGGGGTATTGGCTCATAAAATGTGAACTTATTTTCCACTATTTGAATGTCTTCATTTTTCTCTTTTGGCCAAATAGGTGTCGAGGGACGACTTTAAGGAATTTAATTTTGTTGGAGCTCTTATCAATCCATCCTCTACAGCTCTACCAATGTACCATGTCCGTAAATAACATACTGCATAATAATTTTCCAACCGTATATCAATAGAGCCTTTGTTGATATTTTATCTTCCTTTTACTTCTTATTTTTGTTTTTCAAGGAACCTCCCCATTCGCTTGAAAGTATTCCTAACTTGTTAGAAAAGAGCCAATAAACGAGTGGATTTCATTACTAGCATTTCTTTGTTGACTTTAACACCTAGAAAAAACGATCTTCCTTTTGTTTCTTTTTGCTCCTTAATATTTAACTCAGTAATACCCGAGGTAATACCTTATAAATCCTCAAATGCATTATTTTCATTGTGAATATCTTGTCTGTCTTCCTCGTTTACCGTTTGCCCCTCTATATCTTGATTCATACCGAGATTCATACTCGGATTCATATTCATAGTTAAGATATTAAGGATATTAAATAAAAACTATTTTTACGCATTTGCGCTTCTGGGTTCATACCTCGGTTCGGTACATATAAAAATATTTTGAAGGCCTTATTATAATTTTTATCTATGATCTTTAAAACCGAGTTTAAATTATGTATTTCAGATATCTTTATAAAAATCGATATGTAGGTTTTTCTCGCAACAATATCGTTTACTTAATTAAAAATTTAAAACTGATGGTGCTGGAATTTCTCATACAGGGGTGTATCAGTGGAAAGTCGAGTGGGAGTAAAAAATTAATGTCTTACTAAATATACGTCAGATTTATTTATGTAGCAGTGGAACACATACAGAGTGTGGCATAAGTTTGGAAACCCCTGTTTTATTTGGAAACCACAAATTCTTTTGCGACAAAATTAGGATTATCCGAAGTTCCTGATTTCAAAATGATATCGGCAGTGTTGCCACTCATTCCGATTTTTCTCTGCCATCATAGCCAAATGTCAAATTTTAAATGGAACGTCAAATTTATTTTTTCTGCAATACAGAGTGAAACAAACTATTTTCTCACCATTAGGATCTCGAAACCCATAAGAGATACGAAGTCTGTTAAATCGAGACAAAGTTGCGCAATTTAAAAGTCATTGGTATGCCGTTGTGAATTTTAGAAAATTCCGACTACCTCCAATGATATTCGTAATAAACCGAAAATCAGCTATTTTATTTTAATTTTGTTCTGACTTTATTTAAAGAGATAATATAAAATTAATTTAACATTATTGTTGCCATTTTTTTTCCTTTACAAGACAGTAGTATCATATTTGAAATCTGGCGTTTCGCGTCCGGGCCCCCACCATCAACTTTTTTTTTTTTAATACGGACCTGTGTTTTTTATTTCATTTTTAGAAGCCTTTGGTTTCCCAAAACCAACGATGTCTCACACTTGTCCAATAGCGGTAACAAATATTCTCATAAGTGAAATCGAGTCAGAAAAGATTGCCCTCGAAATTGCCCTATCTCTGTCTAACACATTATCTCTTATGGAAAAAATCTAGATTTGTTGATTTATTAGTATGTGTGAGACATCGTTGGTTTTGGGAGAGCAAAGGCTTCTAAAAAATTAAATAGAAAATCGAGGTCCGTATTTAAAGAAATGAAGTTGATGATGGGGGCCCGGACACGAAACGTCAGATTAAAAATTGATCCTTCCATCTTATAAACAAATAATAATGTTAAATTCGTGTTATATTATATCTTCAAATAAAGTCAGGAAAAATAAAAATGAAATAGCTGCTTTTCGGTTTACTAAGAATATCTCCGGAAGTAGCCGGAATTTTCTAAATTTCTCAACGACATATCGATGACCCATAAATTGCGCAACTTTGCCCCCATATAGCAGACTTCGTATCTCTTATGGTTTCCGAGATCCTAATGGTGAGAAGCAAATTTGTTTCACCCTGTATAGATTTCCCACTCCAATGCCAGTTCCGTATAGTTCATGTCAGACAGCTAGCAGTGTATAATAAGGGATACTCTGTATACGAACTGGTATTATACAGGGTGTTATTTAGGTACGCGGTCAAAGTTCACTCTTTGAGTGATTTTAGGACGAAAAGTTTATATAAACATAGGTCCGGAAATGCATTGTTTCCAAAATACAGAGTGTTCAAGTTTAAGAAAAAAAACGGCAGTGTACGCCGTTGACTTCTTTCTAATTTTGGTATTTGTTTCCGATTAAGGAACTAAAAATACAACTTTTTTGTCCCTTGAATTATTTTCGTATCTTTCTTACTCTTTAGGGAAAAAAAATAAACACCACTACTTATTACATGTCCCTAGACTATATCACAAAAAAGGTGATTTTTTTCTCAAAAACTAAGCAAGATACAAAGATAATACAAGGGATAGGAAAGTTGTATTTTTAGTTGCTAAATTTGAAAAAATATATGATTTTTCAAAAGTGAGTGACTTCCGGGACGCCAAAGGACTTAAAAATAATTAATTATGGCTAAATTAGCTCCTTGTAATGCGTAATCGTTGACATTTGGTCTAAAAGACTAATTTTTCTTTATTAGACTGATGTTGACATTTTTTTCAGACATACCGTGACTTGCAGGATATCCCCGATGTCCATACGAATTTTAACAAAATCGACCAAAGGAATCTTATTCAGATTTTTACAAAAAAAAAAACTATTTTTTTTAAGTTTGTCATTCTGTATCTTGGAAACAGTGCGGACATATGTTTATATGTTTATCTTAAAATCACTCGAGGAATTACCTCCTGAGGTTTGGCAACGTACTTAAATAACACCCTGTATTATTGACGACAATGAACGCGTACCATAAAAATACCGAGAAAAATACCTAACGGTTTTTTATACGTGTTTATGACAAATACTATACCCAGTTAGCACGTAGCCGCTCCGTTGGTACTTTATATCATCTATTTTAACGAACATTTTTGTGGATTATGGGCGATTGCGAATGGATTGCGATAGGATTGCGAAGGATTGCGTGGATTGCGAATCGATTTCGGGGGATTGCGAAGCGATTGCGATGATTGCGAGGCGATTGCGTCGATTGCGAAGCGACTGCGAATGATTGCGATAGTGATTTCGGCGATTGCGAGTGAATTTGTGACAGTATTGCGAGAAGTGAATCACCCCTCGTATAAAATACATATACCGATATGTTGTAGCCAGATTACAAAACCCCGTCATTTGATAAATTGCCTAGGCGTTTTATAAATAGTAGCCAAATCGTTAATTTTTCGTTTACTTTTCATTATTTTGCTGTCTGGCTAGCCAGATTATCAAATGTCTAGGCGTTTTATAAAATGGCCTTCAACACAAGGCAAGATTGTGAAATGTTTAATATTATCCTCTGTTTGACATTCCGGAACAGAACACTATGTTTTGCCTAAGGATTCTGGAGAGAATATTAAAATTTATTTTACCAAGGAGCTCAGGAAAAACGATCAGGCCATTGAGAAGTTTGAACAGAAATGTGGAATCACCATGTACTTGTGTCTGCCTTAATCTTTTCATATTTAAAACTTCCAGAGCATTGGATAGACAAAACCTTATGAATTTGTTCTGAACCCTTTTTAGAGCTAGCTCACTATTTGAGTAATAAGGGGATAAAACCATTGAACCATACCTACTCCAAGATAGAAACTACCAATGACAAGTATAACTTAATTAGTGTGCCACTTTGTAATGAATATCTAGCTCAGTCGCTAATTTGTAAGGATAGAGCAAAAATTAATTTATTTAGTTTATTTAAATGTGAGAATCTTTGTGACTGACGGTGTAAGTTGTCTCTTCCACTAACTATATTTTTTATGATATTGTGGGCGCCAGCGCTCCCTGAGGCAATGTAAATAAAAGGTAAATATTAAGATATCAAGAATTATAAAGATAAGAACATTAAAAATTAGTTCACGTCTTAAAGAACTTGATGGATCCTTCAATAAATCAAAGAATATATTTATAAAAACAATATATATTAATTTAACAACTAATTTACAAGATGATGAGGTTTAAAAAATGATTAAAATCTATACAATCAGATGTAAATACAACTTATGAAGTTTTGCTTGGAATAAACTAACTAGCAATGTAAATGAGAATCAATGTAAACGATCAAAAAATTTAATGATAACAAGTTTGGTCTAAGCAGACGATCTTTCTTTTGAGAAAGATTACCTATTTCCATTCAATTATCTGTAACCATGTGATAACTTCGTTCAGCTATTTGTAACCATGCGATTGGTTAGGATCTCCACTGGAAACCTCTTCTGCCTGTACCTAAGCTCACCCGCTATAGGCATATCCAGGTCTTACAGATAATCCTAGTGGGGACTCCTACTTGTTCGCACGGCAAGGCTGTAAATGATGTCTTCGTTGCGTCACTCTCTCACCAAGATCGTTACATGAAAACAAAAATATATAGGTCTTAGACCAACTAATACTGCTTATTAACCAATTATTCAGGGGAGTATCCTGTGGACCTCAGTTTGAGATAGGAGGTTGACAACTTGAAAATTTACTGGTTACAGTAGATATAATCAGAACTTAAATTATAACAAAGTTCAGCAAAAATTTTAAATAACTATGGTTAAATAACAGTAATATCACTATAAATTATTACTGTTGTTCAAGATATTTCTCTTCTTAACTTTGAGATATGAAATTCAAAAGAAATGATGATTGAAATTAGAAATCTAAAAGATAATTATGAAACTTGTCCAAACAGTGGCTCTCGGCAACTTCAAATAGAAAGTAACTAGATTTTTATAAAAAATAAAAAAACGAGGTATAACCTCTCTTAAAACAAGTCTAATGACTCCAGATAAGTAATTTCTTTACTTAATCTATAAATATGGCCCTTGGCACATAAAAAATAATTTGACGTAAATTACGTCTCAATTAATTAAAGATAGAGATAAGATAATCACTATCTCGCTTTGAGATAGGAACTTAGGTAAACGATAAAGAAAAATAAACCAGGTAAATTTACACACATGTGCTTAAACCTCTTTCATATGCAAATCAATGCCGGTACATCATTGATCAAACGTGACACAATAAGTGATAATAATTATAGTTTGATGTTACAAATAAACTGAAAGATTAATGAAATAAGCCTGAAAAATTACGATCAACAATACTACTAAAGAAAACTCAGCGAAATTCTACTCAAATTCAATTAACTACCTTTTACAGGTTCATATATAATATTATACTGGCAGGCGATTTCAATATTAACTTTGATGATAATGATTCAGTATTCACTTTACAATTACGTAATCTACTAGAATCATATAGACTGGTCATGCATGTTGATTGCCCCACTCGATTTTCGCAATACTCTTCGACAAAGATTGACTATATTTGCTCGAACTTTAATTCTAATGACGTGTCTTGTTCTGTTATAAACGCGGGACTTTCGGATCATGAAGCAGTATTATGCAAGTTTTCATGCAGACTAAATTCAAAACAACGTAGACATAGATTAGGTAGAATTTTTAGCACTACTAATTATCGTAAGTTTTACCAACTGTGTTGTGGGGTTGATTGGAATTCTATTTTTGAAGCAGGAGATCCACTACAAACCTTTCATAGTGTGATCGTTACAGAGTTTAATATATCTTTTCCCCTACGACGCATTAAGCATAAGCATAGAAAACCATGGTTTACTAAGGGATTAAAAATATCAGCCAATAACTTGCGATCCCTTCATTATATCAGAAAATTTTCATGTAATGAACTGTTCAACGCTTACTTTAATAGATATAGAAGCACTTACCGGAAATTGATTAAACTTGCCAAGCAATTCTACTACTCTGATAGACTTGATCGGTCTAACAATAAACAAAAGGAAAGTTGGCGTATTGTAAACAGTTTATATCAAGGAATTGAGGGACATCCTTTTGACTTTCAACAAGATCCTAATGAAATCAATGAATATTATTGTACGATCGCCCAAAAAATAACTGAAAAAATAAATCCTTGTAATGACCCAATGGAGTATATTAAGAGGAGCAATATGTCATTTTCAAATTCATTTAGCTTTTATCCCACTGATATACATGAGCTAAAGAAATCTTTCCTAACGATAAAAAATAAAAATTCATCCGGAGACGATGAAATATCAGTCCAAGTACTTAAGAACTTGCCTGACTCAGCCCTGATAGCACTCAGTGAGGCGATAAACCATTCTTGGTCATCTGGTGTTTTTCCACCTGGTCTTAAGGCGGCCAGAGTTATACCCCTATTTAAGGGGGGTGACCCCGAGAATTTGTCTAGTTTCCGGCCAATTTCACTACTCTCAACCCTTTCCAAGATTATTGAAAAACTAACCAAAAGCAGGATCATCTCATTTTTCGAACGTCATAATATTTTAAACCATAATCAGTTTGGTTTTCAAAACAACAAAAGCACTAATGATGCCATTTTCAGTTTCTTGGAGGGAGTCTATGGCGACATAAACCGGGGTGGTGCTTCTGCGGCAGTGTTCTGTGATTTGTCAAAAGCGTTTGACTGCGTAAATCGCAGAATACTGCTGCTTAAGCTCCAACACTATGGCTTCAGGGGCACAGTTTTGGACTGGTTTCACTCATACTTAGAGGATAGAAGCCAGGTCGTTTCTATGGGTTCAGCAAGATCTGATAGCAGGATAATTGAGTTCGGCGTTCCGCAGGGTTCAGTATTGGGACCGGTTCTGTTTCTCACGTATATTAACGACTTAGTAAATGTGGACATAAAGGGTAAATTTACCCTATTCGCAGACGATACTGCTATCCTTTGGCATAGTGATAATGCCCAATCATTATATGAAATGGTGTCGTCTGATCTTCGTCAGGTCAAGGGTTGGTTCGACTCTAATTTGCTTGCCCTAAATGTTAAAAAAACAAATATTCTTGGTTTTAAATGTGATATGAGTGGTCTAAGCATTGGGGATTGTTCCTTGTTGAACCTGTCCCATGCTAAATTTTTGGGTCTTGATGTTGACAGAGATCTCAGGTTTGGACCGCACATAACCGCACTGAGCAAAAAAATAGCTTCAGGATGTTATGCAATTAGAACTGTCTCGAAAGAGCTTGGCTTGGTTACAGCCAAAAGCGTATACTACGCCCTTGTTGAATCGCGCCTTCGATATGGCATTGCTTTTTGGGGAATGTGTAGTCAGGGACTTTTCAATATTATATTTCTATTGCAAAAAAGGGCTCTCCGCTCTCTTTATCACATAGGGCATCGAGAATCTTGTCGACCATTTTTCATCTCGGGGAGAATTTTGACTTTGGTATCGATTTTTATATTAGAGACGGTTATTTTATTATTTAAAAATAGGAAAAAGTTTATAGATCCTGATCCTTGTTATGCTACACGACGTAGTATGGATATACCTTTACCTATACCTACATCAACGTTAACTAAGAAATCAATAATTTATGAAAGCAAAAAGATTTTCAATCATTTGCCAGTAGCTCTGAAACAAGAACAATCACTGAAATTGTTCCGTAAAAAGGTAAAGACGTTGTTAGTTGGTAAAGCTTACTACACTTTGACTGAGTATTACTGTGATAATCTTTAAGATAACATTTTAATCGTGCATCAAGTAATTTTGTGATAAAATTTTATAGTTGTTTGGTGACTTGTTATTTGTTCTTTTATTGTTACTGGTTGTTTTTATTGTATCGACTTTTGTTACTTGTGCCGTAAGACTGCTGACTTCTTTTTAGTCAACAACTAAATGAGCTTTTGCTCATGTTAAGTTTTAGACTTTGTTTTACTAGTTTGTCTGTTTTATTTCAAAAATACATAACAATTTGCTATTGCTATTGTTCCTCCAAGGTAGGCTTTGTGTTTTCATTTGTGAAATGTTTTCCATATTTATCTTGAAAATTGTTTTACTTTTGTGTTACTTTATTTTTCTTTTAGTTGTAGTTTTAATTGTAAACAAAGCTTTGTCAATGAGATTTATCTTGGACAATAAAGCATATTTTGACTTGACTTGACTTGACATATAAAATTCGCTTTGAGAATCTCCCAGGCAACACTGTTCAATTTAAATGAAAATATATAAAATCATATGTATGACCACTAAACTGAAATAATTACGTTCTCTATATATTTGGATTAAACCGTTATCAAATCGCACGAATTTGACGAATAAGATACGCAATTATCCACCAAAAAAACGGTATTCAAACCTAAAGGTCACCATAAAAAAATAAGATTGCTGAAATCGTCAAACCCTCGAAAGTGCAATATAAAAATGCTAAATTCTCGCTTTAGCCAAATATAAGTCAGTGAATTGGAAACAATTATTACTAATGTATTTAAAACATAAAAAGATTATTGAAAAATATGAGGGATGAATAAAATATTTTGAGATCAGAAACTAATACCACTTACTGTGCCAACGTCTGCACACAAGATTATATGACCTTCCTGGATGGGGCAATTTAAAACACGTGATAACCGTTGTAGGAAACCCGGCGTCAAACTAGGGAAACATTCAACATACGCTAAATGTAGCAATCTATCGTATATTACAGGCATTGAACAACACTCTACATTCTTCAATTACCTACCAACTACACCAGATAAGCCCGTTTCCTAACTGATGGCAGTCCCACAATCAAGCGATCTGCACCGACACGAATCCATAAATTATAGATACAATTCTGCGTACCTGTTCTCCTTAAAGTTAATTGTGCGAAGTATATCCATTCATAGGTAGGTGTCACTGCCGATCTTATGCCGAGCATTGAAAACCATTGATAAATAGGTAGAATTAATGGAGCAGAATAGACTGATATTTGATAACATATGTTCCGTTACAATATCAATTCAATTCAATTCAAAAATGCTTTATTGTACAAGAATTACATGA